>CM024670.1:43904059-44165565 GCA_014182725.1 Eucalyptus brandiana
CCTTAACAGTCAGCACAACTCTTCAAAAAGATTGAAACCTTTGGAAGATGACTACATCAAGGAAATAGCAGCAAATAACAAATTAATTGCACACAATCTCCATATGACAAGTAATGACCAACATATTAGAAGGGGTTCCTCTTTTTGTACAAAATTGCATGTGTGGCTTTTCTTTTGATATGGTAACTGACTATTACATAAACATCATTACAGTAACTGACTATTACACATATTCTGCAGCAAAATAGCCACCTATCTATACTTCCAATACACAAAAATCTCCTTTATCTTCCCTAGCGAAATATGCTATAATACGAAGTCTTAAACTCACACCTTCCTCCAGCCCCTACATGCTGCTGAATTCTTCCAAGTGCACTACCGGGAGCTTAATTGTTTTTGAATTTTGGAATTGTGAGATGACCTTCCACCTTTGTCCTTGTAAGAATTTCTAGAAGCAATGGTCTTCCCTCCTCTATGAACAGCAGCAATTGCTCGCCGTCTCTGCTTGTTCAGGCGCTTTACCAACTCAGCATCATTCGCATTCTCTTCACTTTCATCCTGCGCCAGGTGGAAAAGAAACTCTCATTACTGAAGCTAACAAGAAAGAGCAATAAACAACGATAAGTGATGACTATGGAAAAACTTCTTTAAAAAACTTAAGTCACTTTTCATTTTCAATAAACTACAGTGAGTCATGACTCACTGATAAACACATGTGAAAAAGCACCAATCACAACAATTAGTAAACACTATACTAGTCCATTATCCCCTCGAAAAAAAAACAGTTGACAGCAACACAATTACTCAAGCTAAAATTGCATGTATTTATCAGCAAAAATTTCGAGAAGCAAATTTACGAATAGCTCATTTTTGTAAGTTCAAACAAGACCAAATTCTGAGCTGCTAAATTCAAAAGACCTCAAGCCAGAAACTTACTTGAATTAGCCATTCCATCAGGCGCCATTAAATGGGATTTTAAAGGAGAACATAGAGAGATAAGTTCATTTCACAGATAGCTGGCATCTCTCAAAGCTTATTCATCATCGTTGTCTATGAAATTTGTCACAAGTACAGAGACTAAACACTTGAGTATAGTCAGAGGTTCTCAAACAAGGAACCCAAGCCCAAAACTATCAAAATGGGCCTGAGCATCATAGAACACAACAAAGGTAGATCCAACTTCAAGATATCTGCAAGCCAGAATGTCTTCAATGTGATTCATATTACTCAACCTTCATGCTTATGTTGATAATCAAAAGTGCTGCCACGCGCTATCCAAGACTACATAGCTAGTGGGCGAAAGCCAGACCTAATGCCTAAAAAATTTCACCATATATACTTACCTCATTGAAGTATCCCTCACAACAAGGTTTGCTGAGTTGTCCTTCACATCTTTGTCTATTTTCTTTGATTTCCTCCTCATTTCCTTCTACAATGTGCCCTGGCTGGTCATACAAATAGCAGGATTAGGATATAATACTGAGTGAGTCAGCACAGTAGACTTTACAATATATTTTAAGGGGATCTCAGCTGACTGCCAGAAAATTAATACTGCATCCTCCAGTTAACCATCCAGGAAACAAACCAGGAAATTCTCATAAACGAATATATAAAACATGACTTCATCTTATCCGGTGAAAAGTCACTCAAGTGCTCCAATAGTCTTAAAAGATCTGCTCGGTTTTTGAAAATAAAGCACAGCGAACAACATAGCTTCCAGTAAAAAGAGGAAATCTCATGCCCTGATGTTATAGGTTTCACAAAGTTTCAGCAATGTTGATTTTCAGGCCTATCACAACGAATGCTCTAATACTAGTACCTGATCCAGCAGATGCAAAGAGTCAACATCACTCATGATTGTTTCATCCCTTCCAGCACTATCTTCTTCATCATCATAACATATATCCTGGTCCTTTTCTTCTTCGACGAACTATATCAAAGGAATCCAATAAGAGAAGGTTAATATCGCATCATGGACAATGCACACTTACAATACTCAATCAATGACACGCTAGGGATGAACTTTCGATTAATGTGTCAACTAGTTGCACAAAATTCTCCAGGGCAACATGTAATTGGTTCCAGAAAATTTGTATATGGTGTTTTCATTTACATTTCAGAATGCGGCAGCTTCAAAAACACATTTGGAAAGACACTGGAAATTATTTTACAACTTCGACAATGGAAAGCATGTTATGAATGAAAAAAGAGTTCAAAGCTGAAAATGACATTTTGGTGTATCCAGTATTTATTCATTCTAACAAAAGCACAGATCTTTGGAAGGAAAAAGAAAAATTCTATTTTACAGCTTTGCTGGAATACAAGCATATACTCCCATTTTTCATCCCGTTAGAGAATTTTCATTTTCATTCACACGTTTCCAAGAAAACAGAAAACAAAAATTAAAATACTACCAAAGTACTTCCACTTCCACTTCCAATCAAGGACCAAACATGCAAAGCCAGGAACCACAATGCAGGCAATTGGCCAGATATTATTTTGGCTTTCAGATGCAAGAGAATGAAGATGATCGTGAGAAAAGGAGCTGACAGAAGCCAAGAATGACAGAGAGTAAAATCCATGGAAGGAATAAGACTAAATAGGCACACTCCTAAGTGGTCCAAGCATGAACCAGAATAATCAATTATGGTCAGCCACTAGGTCTAACACCAAATTAAGCAGTTGGACAACACAATGTTAACGATTTGCAAATCATCGTGAATCACTATACCTTGTCCATATCATCTTGCTCTTTTCTAGTAAACCCACTAGCAGCAAGTTCTTTGTCCAGAAAACCAACAGATTTGCTTATTGAATAAAAACAAGGTCTACTGCTTCCTTCTGAATCTTCCTCTGAATTCTACTGAGTGGAATCCTAATGCAAATGTGCTCCATCCTTATCCGACTATAAACCTTAACATGAATTCTACTGAGTGGAATCCAAAAGAAAAAGAAAAAACGAACCTCCGGACGTACGGGAGTCGCCAATGGGGTGCCTACGGTGGGGCTTGGGAAGGCGACGGCGGGAGGCGACGGCGTCCGCGTTCAGGAGCAGGGGGCGATTCGCGGAGGAAAGAGAGAGAGAGCGACCTTCGTTCGCGGAGAGGGAGGCCAAAACAAGATCAAGGGTTCGTCGGCGTCGGGGTTAGCCAGCAAGGGCGCTCCGCAGAGGAAAGAGGGAGAGAGCGGAGCAGAGGTCGCGAGAGGGAGGCGAAAGGGCGTCGGCGACGGCGTCGGGGGCGGAGGCGGAGGTGGAGGGGCGGAGGCGTCGGCGTCGGCGTCCGCATCGGAGTTGGGGGCGACGGAGGCAACCGACGGAGGGGCGTCGGCGTCGTGGGCAACCAGCGGAGGAGAGCAGACGCGTCAGCGGAGGTGGAAAGGGCGTCGGCGTCGGCGTCGGCGTCGGCGTCGGCGTCGCGGGCAACCAGCGGAGGAGAGCAGAGGCATCGGCGTCGCAGGCAACCGGCGGAGGAGAGAGAGCAGAGGAGGGGAAGAGCATTCGGAGAGAAGCCCTGCGATTTTGTTCTCTCGCAAAACGGAACGGAGAACGGGGAGAACGGGGAAAGAGAGAAAGAGAGAAGAGAGAGAGGACGAGTGGACATGTCGCAGAGGAGAGCAGAGGAGAGAGAGCGTCAGAGTGGTGGGCCCACGAGCGGCGCGCGCAAATTTTAAACGCCACGCGTCGATCGCTGAGTGATTTAACCCACCGCCTACGGGTTAAACCCACCCAATATTTTCTCGTGTTTTTATATTGTGTTGTGATGGTTGCAGGATTGGACAATTATTAGAACCTTTTGGAAAAAGAACATGCCGGACAACCTTTCGTTTTTTGGACATTTTGTGATCATTTCGGGTCAGCACGCCTTTTCAACTTTAGTGGTTGAGAGTTTAACGGGCTCTCATTTCGAACTTTAACTCGAACTTTCGTAGAATTTACATTTCAAATATATTGACTCAATCTACTTTTTCATGCAAATTTGCAACACGTCTAATATCAAATGTTGAGCAAAGAGCAAGATGCGTTAAGTACAGTACAGTGACAAGGGATTGAAAGGAGAAAATGAATAACATTTCATTGATGTACGAGGTTAGACCAATAAAAGTTAGATAATCTGATAATGATTTGTTATAGCGTATCGCCTCAATCTACTTATTTATGCGAGTTGCAACACATCATATATCAAGTGCTGAGTGGAAAGCAAGATAACAAGGGATTGAAAGGGTGAAAAGGGAACAATATTTCATTGATGTGTAGGGTTGAATAATCGAAATCGGATCATTTCAGGTGATTTATTGAGATTCTCTGGGCCCTCGAAATACTGGAATGAATTCTGAATCCGTTCGCCAAGCAATCATATCTACACTCCATAGAGAAAACAAAATAGGAGGCATCATTATGGGCACGAATCTTTCAAAATGATCAACGAATTCTTCTAGTGGAAATTAACCAGATGACCCTTGATGGATTTCACATTATACATTGGGTCATTAAACTGATAATGCAGCCGATCAAGCTAAAAGCTCAAATTGTTCAAGAGTGACGTGACAAATATCTAATATTTCTGCAATTTCATCAGTACTTACCTCAAATTCAACCAGGCCTGTAGCATTAGAAGTAGACATATCTTGGTCAAATGAGTAAAATTGACGAACATATGTCTCAATGCTAGAGTTATCTCCTCCATAATTATAAGCAGAATTCGAAAGTTGGTGAGCAAAGGCGTTAGGATCCAATTCCCAGCGTACTGTGATTTCATACCTTTTGTTAGCCTAAAGGGCGTTCAACTTATGATCAGGAAAAGCAAATGATCACTTTACGACATACTTGCAGTTGGCTAGGAACTTCACACATCGAGGAGTCAGAATCTCGCATCAGCAGGCGCTGAACCAGTGTAGCTGACTCGAACTTCTTGAGGAAGCAGACGGTAATTGATACCGAGTTTCTCGAAGATCCTCTTCAGCTCCCACACGAGCTCTGATCTCCGGGTGCTCCTGTCTCCTGGGTTTTGGAAATTTATCGTGTGACGGACGTGTAGAGTTATCTTCAACTTGTTCATGTCTTCGATCTCAGAAACGTCAAAGCTGTGATCCTTCTTCCAATAGTCAGACCTATCTTCCAAGTACCTGAATTTTATTTTATTTTTTCACCCAAGGAATGCCATTCCATCAGAAAGTTGTATACGATTGTATGGGAGGAGAACTCAGCAATGCTAATGAAAAATGCCTGGTGTAAAATTGTCTGCATTCTTTCTCGCGTTATGAACAAAAGAAAGCATAATCACCAGTAAACGATGTTTCTTGAACTTCAAGCTATAGATTCATAAGCCATTACACACCCTCGCATTGAGTTTTATTTCACACAAGTTAATTGCACCGCCATCTTAAACTTGTAGAGTCTCTCTCTTATTCAGCAGACTGTCCCTCTCTGTATTAAGCACATATTATGAAATGCTTTTCAATTTAGATTACATGATTATGTCTGGTCTCGCCCCAGTCTACATGACTTATCAGGCATGAAAATGCAAATTTTGATGCCTCATTAAACAGGTTCAGGAGTAGCAGGCAACATACCCTTTCACTTCATCCCTTAAAGCAGCAAAGCTGTCGCGCGAAGTGGAGAAGTCAACGGTGAACTCCACGGAATCACCCATGTTGGGGCTCCTGTAGAAATTGCTGATGGGTTTGTTGGACAGAACTGAATTTGGGTAGAATATCATTTCGCCGTCATTTGTCAGGAAGACTGTTGTCAGGAGATTCATCTCTTCAACCGCCATCTATTAGGAATTGAAGTGTTAGGCAAAGTATGGTATCGGCTCAGACCAATCATGGGGATTCTTAGGATTAGTAACTCACCTGCACTCCATCGATGACACAACGGTCACCAACATCAAAGGGATGCATCACAAAAACAAAAATGACGGCTTCGAACAATGTTTTGACAGTGTTCCCAAACATGAATGCCACAAGCAAAAGCTGGGATGAAATGAAGACAAGTAATTGCGTTGTCAAAACTCCCATCATAAGTAACGACACGGTAATGATAGCAATCAGCAGAACTGCTGAAGCAAGCCTGTTCAGCTCCTCGATGGCCGTTTTTGTATCGTTCAAGCTGTAGGTGAGGGACTTCCTTTCAAGGTAAACGCTCACCTGCAGACATAAACTCTGTAAATAGGTTCTTAGGAATGTACTCATCTAATTTTTGGTTTCGGGCCGAGCCAAAATTTTTCTGATTCTTTTATTTCAGAAAGGTAGGAGACCTAATCCAATTCTGAAGCGTAGAATTGTGGTTAAGCAGTCACTGGGTGATGGCCCACCAATTATCACAAGTTTTCTAAATGTATCAACAACACCGCAAGATTGAGATTTAGTACACTCATTGACTGTTCTGGGATAATCAGAACTTGGATGAGAATAGAAAGTTACGGATCTTCGAAAACATAGTGAGAGGTAGCAAAAAGCTTCCTAATTCAACATATTATCAATTTAGTAATACTTACTAGCCAGTCCTCTAAAGATGACCTATCGATCTTTCCAGTTTTTGCCGCTCCTGGAATCAAAGGAATGAATTTGTCAACATCTTTCTCCTTCATGAAGCGCAAGAGGTCCTTCTCATCAATGTACCTAGTAAAGACATAAAGCAGCTATGGATGGGATATTTCTAAGCAAATTTTAGCTGGAACGCAAGGGAAGCGTGTGACAGCATAGTTCTTCTTACTCATGTCCAGACTTCTTGGTGACGTTCTTGAATATTTCGTCGGCAGTCGCCATTGCTTCTGATTGATTAGTGATTTCCTTCTTTTGTTGCTCCATGTCCTCACCACAGTATTGATCAAGGCTTCCAACAAGAGATGAAACCCCTAGGGATGAGTCACTAATGACGTTAACCAACCCTTTCTTATTCAGCTTCTCTACATCAACCACCTCTTCTATCTTCTTCGACACTGTTCTGATGTACTTCTTGAAACTGAGCTGCCCGTGGAGCTTATCATCCTGTTCCATCAAAGGCTCGCCTGAAAGGGTCTTGACTACGTAGTGGTGAAAGAGAGTTTCTTGGATGCGATCAAAGAACCTCTCGCATTGAAAAGAAGCTGATAATAATTTTATTGACAGTGTCTTGACAAGCCATAGAGCAGCTCCTACAAGACAAGAAGCAATAGCCTTTGTCACATAATGTAGAGTCTCCCTCTCTTGCGTCGATCGCTCTGCTCCATGGTTCAGCAGCAAAACCCAAACTAAAAGAATGAAAACTAACCAAATAAACCTTTGGACACTGTCCTTCAATCCATACACGAAGTACAGGACCTTATGTTTGAGCAAATAGTCCTTCTCAATCAATAAAACCAATGTGTTAATCAACCAGTCACTCACCAACCTACCACAACAGATCACCAACACCAGCACACACCATTTCCACAGCTCCATGTGCCAAATTTCTGTATTTTTCAACTTGCGAACGGTTAAAGTCGCAATCAGAAGTCCCATAATGCACACAGATGCTGCCAACTCGATCCAGATAATATTCTTGATGGATTTCTTGCTGGCCGTCTCTTCGACCTTCAAATTTGCAGCCTTGTACGGGTGCTCATCATCTCCCACTTTGGCAGCCTTCCAACAAGGCGTTTGAGCCACGTTTGGCATGGCTTTTGCACTGTCTCTAGTGGCATTAGCACTGGTATCATTGTGAGGCAAACCAACATCAGGCAAAATCTCTTTAATCTTCAGTTGGGTATTGTCCTTAACTGAAGCAGCATGACTAGGACCTGATGCTTCTTCAAATCTCGATTTCCGCTTCGAAAGGAACTTGCTTTTAGCTATATGAACAGTGGGATTTATGCGAGGCTTACTTGGTGTTGGGCCAGATCGAGTGATTCCTTGAGCAGAACTCTGTTCTCTTGATTGGAGATTCTTAATCTCTGTGGGATCAAGATTGGATCTTGATGAAGAACCTGTGCTTCGGTGCTCGCTGCCTGGAATCACGACAACAACTTCGTTTGTTCCTTCCTTCTCTAACAAACTTTTCCTATTTTCCATGATAAATGTTTCTCTCTCAATAGCCACTCAAAATCTAAGCCACGCCTAAGCCTTCTTCTCTAAATATTGGGACTTTAATGTGGAGATGGAAGCTTTAGCTGAACCGAATGAATGAATGAAAAGCCCGAATCCAGGAAAGAACATTGAAATAGATGGAAAAGGAGGACCAGAAGGGAAGACAAAGAAACAAAAGGAGAGGTTACCCAAATGAGAACGCAGAAACTAGGAGATAAGAAAGAAAGAGCAGAGCAAAATCATGAGGAAACGAAGGAGATTTGCAGGATATATACTGACGAGGTCCGCGGGAAATGTTAGTTAAAATGGCTCGTTTCGTGTCAATATCACATGATTTAAAAGCCCGATCAAAGTGAAAAATCGAAAAACAAGGAGTCAAACGCGTGTGATGCGAGATTTGGAAGAAAATAATTTACGAAAATCACTCTGAACAACCTCTTAAAATTCCACATGTGCCAAGAATGAGCGGAATCCATGTTGGACTGACGTACAACGCGCTGGTGGTTCGAGAAAATATTAGACGAAACAGTTTTGCCGACTCAGCAATAGAACGCTTCATTCAAAGTGTAAAGCACCTGTCACAAAATTTTTGAGCTCTCTCTTTTCTCTCTGCGTTACTTCTCCATTAGCCGTCCCTCTTCACGTTATCTCTGCTCTCTCCCCCGCATCTCCACGACCAAAAGCTCTCTCTTTTCATTTTCAGTCCAGAATTTCGTCTCCCTCAAAATTGCAACAACTCCACCTCCTCTTCTCATTTTGTCAGGAATTTCAAGGAATGAAGACGTCTCTCTTCGCGACCAAAAAAAAAAAAAGGGCAAAATTCTCAAGCTACCTTTAGTTCATGGGTCTCTGCGACTGATATAGAGGTGTGATCATTTGCGGCTTATTGTGAGCAGCTTTCGGTCTAGTTGTCTTTCACTAATGAGTTTCGGTACTTGCTTATTTGTTGATTTCAACCAGAGGTAGTGAAGGGCATGATGATACGATGAGTTCGTCTTCTCTTGGTTGCCGATTCCTTGCGGGGAATATTATTGAAAATGTGAAGCAAAACATTGAAATTTTGGGCTTGAACTGTTTCAGCCGAAGTTTGGTTGTATTTGATAAAATGGGCTTTTTTGACTTGATACGTTGGTTTTTTGAAAAAATGAGTAAGTTAAAAAAAAAAAAATCTAGAAAATAATCTCTTGTATCACTTGTAAAAATAAATGAATGAAGTTTTTTTTCATTAACCATGAAAATAATAAGGCATAAATTATTATCGATAATGAGAATAGTTTCCGTTGACTAATTTTTTTTATATGATATAAATAATCATTTTTTGAATCACTCATTTTTTAGAAAACAAACGAGCCAATAAAAACTTTAGGGATGGAATGATATTTTTTGGTCTTCGGAAACAACCACATTTGTTGCTTTTAGTATATTCAAAATCTGAAAAATTCATAATTAAATCAATCGTGGGAAAATGGTGACTGCACGACCTCCCTAATCTCTATTTCGTCCGAGGTTTGTGCTGGGTACATTAAAAAAAAAAAGTGTAGACGCAATGATCTTTTTTTTCTTTTAATGAGTCAACGCAGTCAACATGTTTATCGGTACAAGCATTGGATTAAATAGACAAACATCCAAGAGGGAAATATGAACTTAATTATATATATTGACCACAGATCGTATTGTACATTAAATATTTAATAGCATGATGGGCAGGAGAGAAGCAAAACATCGCGAGTACTGCAAGCACGTGCATACAGGTGTTGTGAAAATGAACATTAAATGGGGGTCAAGGGTTTTCATTTTGGAGATCCTAGTGCAGCGTTTTCTCATTGTCAACCCCTTGTAATAGGCCTGATTTCGAACAAAATAAATAAAATAGGCCTGATTACCTAAAGAAAAGGTCAACTTTAGATCCGATTTTAATTAGGATTAATACCATAAAAACCCCCAATAAAAAATCTTAAACTTGTACATCTGTTACAAATTTACCATCTGTTAGTTTTCATTAAATCTTACTATTAAATTACTGAGTTAAATGACATGTGTTCATTTGCGAATGTACGTATTTAGGGTTTGACCCTCCGGTTTGTTATAAGTGTATTAGTTTGTAATTTTCTATGGTATTAATTTAATTTAACAAAAACTAATAAATGATGAATTATCACAGATATACTAGTTTTGGGGGATTTTCAATTGTCAAAAAATTAGTTTGAGGTAAATTTATCGTATTTATATTAGTCTGGAGTTTTTTATTTTAAACATTCAAATTTTCTATGAAAGAAAATTAATTTAAGGTATATCTAGTACATATGTACTAATTTGAGTTTTTTTTAGGTGGTTGAAAAGGCTCTAGATAGATATTTTGTCCTTGCATATTTGACATAGTTAACCAAAGGACTAACATAGAGAACGGCTGCAAATTATAGGACTTAAATACAAAGTTCAAAAACTTTAGGCCAGATCGAGCAAGTTTTAGAACTCTTGCTATTGTCCTCTCTTACTATCACGCATCAAAAACATTTCTTCATTTCACAAAATTGTGTCTATCCATAATAAATTGTTAAAGTACAATGCAAGTGTCAAAACTTAGTATAAGTGAACATTTAAATGCCAAAACTTTCAAGATGTACAATTAAGTACTACTTTTTTTGAAAATTGGGAAATTTAAATACCAAGTTCGACAAAAGTGGCCGTAAATCTGATGTGGCATATTTTAATAATATAAGTGGTCTAGGTGACATATTAGAAAGTTGACTTAGCAATGAAAATGCAAAACGATGTCATTTTGCCTCAAAAATTGAATTTTAATGTATACATTAATTAAAATACATTAAGAGAACAAAAAAAAAATAAAAAATAAAAAATTAAGTGTAGCATTCAACAAGGGCCTACATAGCTCTCGCCACCATTGCCCCCATCACATTTGGCAAGGGCTGTCAAAGGTGGGGGGAGGGTTGGCTGAGATTGCTAGGCCCTGAGTAGAGGCCAGTGACCTTGGCCAATTGCAAATGAGGGCCCAAATCTTGGGCGAGGGTTGTGACATTCCCCTAGATTCGATGAGGGTCGCCAGCTCTTGCCTAATTGGGCCAGGGGCTACTGACCTTCGGCCTAGCCAACTGCCGACGAAGGCCACAAGCCCTCGCCTAGATCTTGGGTGAGGGCCGACAACCCTTGTCAAACCTGAGGGAAGGCCGTGACCTTCACTCTTTCTCTAGGCAAGGGCTTCCAAACCCTCGCCACAAGTTGGCCAAAGTTGGCAACCCTAACCAACCCTCCCCCCACCATCGGTGATGGTGGGGCAACGGCAGTGAGGGCTGTGCACGTCCTCACCAAATGTTGTTATTTTTTAAAAATAAATTTAGTTATTTTGCTTTATTTAATTATTATTTTATATTAATATTCAAATTCGAAGGCAAAATGACGTCGTTTTAGATTTATATAGCCACGTTAGTGCAAAAAACGACGTCATTTTGCACTTAACTCCCTAGAAAAATGTCACGTCTGTAATTTGACCAAATTTTTTTGCCATTGGCACTTAGGTTTCATATTCTTCTTCAATTTTGGTACTTTAGTGTACCTTTGGGAAGTTTTGACACTTGAAGTGCGTTTGGTAACGCTTCCAGGAACAAGTATTTCTATTTTGTTATTCTCAAGAACATAAATAGAACAGAAACACGTTTGGTAATTTTTTTTATTCTCGGGAACATATTTATTCTCGATAATAGATTTGGAACAAAAAAAAAAAAAGTTACTTCTTTGTTCCCGAAAACAATTTAAGAAATAAGCATTTTCTTTTTTTTCTATTCCTCTCTTCTTCTCCCTAGCCAATCACTAGCCTCGGTGATGGCCGACGATTAGCTAGGCAAGGTCAGCTTGAGCTCACTGACCACTGGCAAGACTCGACCTCACCAAATCTAGGCGAGGTCAAGCCTTACCCAACCACCACAAGGTCGGCATCACCTGGGTAGGCGAGGCTGACCTTGCAATGCCCGAGCAAGGTTGAGCCTCACCAGTGGCTAGGTGAGGCTCGGCCTTGTCGACCCTCATCTGGCCGATCACGGCCAACTATGGCCAAGGCTGGTGGCCAACTAAAGAAAAGAGAAGAAAAAGAAAAAAGAAAAGTAATAAAATTATTAATAAATTAAAAGAAATTCTAAGTCACAAAAATATTTCGTATGTACCAAATGCATTTATGTTTCAAGAATAGAAATTTTGTATAGTTACCAAACACTTAAAATGTTTAAAAGCTATTTTTAGGAACAAAAATAGAAAAAGAAATGTTTCTAAACAAAAACTATTCCCTAGAACAAAAACGATACTATACGCACCTTAAGTGTCTATTTGTGTCAAATTTTGGCACTCGTGTGTACCTTAGCCCATAATAACAACATTTCTTTATTTTACCGAACTGAAGAAGCATCGCGTTGCCTTGTTTTATCATCTTCAACCATGAAAAACTATGATAAATGGCGCGAGGCTTAAGCCAGAGACAATTGGCTTAAATCAATTAGTATCAGATGCGCCTGCATGTAAGCCCAACTCACTTGAAACTCATACGGATCACCGGATGAGATCAATCCCACAAGAAAACGGTACAGAATCCGGAAGAGAGATCTGAAAATGCTCGGAACTCGACGCAATGGCGCAATTATAAACATTGGCGAAGACTCCATCAATGTAGTCATTTGATTAATCAAGTACAGTAAACAGGGCACGATTAAGGAGGTCTCGATGTTTATGTCACCCGTAGATCCATTGGGATCGGCCTCAGTGCAGTCGATTATGTAACGAAAAGTCAAAGGGAGGAATAATAATAATACTAATAATAATAATAAATAGAAGTTGAACATATCATTTACTTAATCAATATCACAATTTAGACGTGCTTAATTATCTAATTAATTTGTTTAAGACCCGAAGATCCAAATATTCGGGCCAGCAAATGGCATAGCTTTTTAAATTAAATACGAAGGAAGTACTCGGTACTAATATAGTTTGACCTTTGCTCTTTTTTTTTTTTTTTTTGGTCAGAAATATAGGTTTTGCATTACTAATTGACAGTTTTACATAAGAACTGGGTATTACAACCGGAAGCTATTGCTTCGGCAGCTACCAAGCTTTGTAAGATAAAATGTGGGAAAATATTCCAGTTATGGGCCATATCAGATCGACCGTGGGCCTTGGCAGCCCAATCAACAACTCCATTAGCTTCCCTCTTGCAATGTTGAAGACGGAAATTAGGGCACAGGGAAAGCAAATGACCAATCTCTGCGAACAGCACTCGTTCTTCCCATGGGGGATTCCGTTTCTGATGCAGGATCTCGAGCAGGACCAAACAGTCAGATTCGATGATAATATTAGCCATATGAAGTCCCTGATGCAACAGATGAGCAAGAGCGAAAGTGAGCACCTGCACTTCGGCTTGAAAAGGAGAGGCAGCAGAGCATCGTCGAGTATAGACATCAGTAAGTACCCCTTGATGATTTCGGCTTATACACGCGATGTTTCCTTCTTGACATCCCGGTTGATGAGAGGCGTCTATATTGCATTTGAGGTATCCCCGATCTGGAGGTTTCCAAAATAAAACTGATCCACGATCAGGGGGATGCCCTGTTTGCGATTCCTCCGATCGTGGATGATTTGTAGAGCAAAGGCCGTGAAATCCGTGTTAGGGCAAGAGCGTCGATCACTACTCGGGTTGGATCAGGACGGATTCGTCGGAAAATCCGATGGTTGCGTTGGCGCCAAATTTGCCAGAATACATGGGCAATAGTCTCCAATCCAGGTACCAGTTTAGTGTTTGTTGCTCTTTCTGAAAACCACTCTTCGAGACGATGAATATTGAGAGGAGAGACTAGTATGTTGATCTGCTGATGATTCCATATCCCGTGTGTCCATGAGCAAAAGAAGAATAAGTGTTCAATTGTTTTTGGAGAGTGTTGATTGCATATTTCACAAATAGGATCAGAGATGATATGCCTAGCAAACAGATTAGCCTTGGTGGGAAGGGCATTGTGGCATGCTGACCATAAAAATAGACGGATTTTCTGATCTGTGTTGATTTTCCATAATTTGCGCCAAAGACTGCTGGGTTGTTGGAATGATGATGATGCGTGGTTACCCCTTAGCGTTACTGGCTTGCTGACAATAGTCCTGTAATTGCTTTTAATTGTATGATTGCCATCCTTCGTGGCTGTCCACACTAACTTATCAGCAGCATGTAGCAATCTGATAGGGAGAGTAAGTATTTCTGATGTGATGTTGGCATCAAATAAATCTGTTATAAGATGAATATTCCAGGTATGGTGGATTGGGTCAATAACATTTGCCACCAGCCCTGGTTCATCTCTTGTAGCCAGTCCTCCAATTGGGCCAGAGGGTAACCAGCTATGATCACGAATTTTGATGTTCTTTCCATCCCCAACAGACCATCGTACATTAGGTAGGATGGCATCCCTCCCAAAAAGAACACTCCGCCAACCCCATGAGGGGCGCGGACCAAGTTCAGCTGAGTGAACATCTTTAGTTTGGAAATATAATCCTTTGAAGAGTCGACACCATAACAAGTTTGGCTGTTGAAGTAGACGCCACGCCTGCTTGCCAAGTAACGCTTTGTTAAAGGCTAACAAATCTCGGAAGTCTAGCCCACCATTCACCTTGGCTATTTTCAACAAATCCCAACTTTGCCAATGCACTCCATGCCTTTGTTTATCATTTCTCCACTAGAAATTGGAGATTTTCTATTCAATCTTATGACACAATGATATAGGAAGTTTGAAAATAGACATAGCATACTGCGGAATAGCTTGCACGACAAATTTCAGTATAATTTCCTTGCCCCCTTTTGATAATAAAAGTTCTTTCCAGCCCTCAAGTTTTGCATTTACCTTGCCTAATATCCAGCTAAACATGTCTGTTTTGGATCGCCCCCAATCAGATGGAATTCCTAAGTATTTCCCATACTTCTGTAATACCGGTACCATAAATTCTGCTGCTAAATTGAGCTTAAGACTCCAAGGACAGGATTTAGTTAAAAACATGCAAGACTTATTCCTATTAATGACTTGGCCAGTAGCTAGACAATATTGATTCAAGATATTGGATAGGTTCTGACATTCCATGAGGGTTCCTTTAAGGAAGAAGACCGAATCATCAGCGAAAAATAGATGGGAAAGAGTAGGACAAAACCTCGTTAAAATTTGGATCCCTTTTAGATGGCCCATATTTACAGCTTGATGAATAAGGGAGGAAAGAACATTCGCCACTAAAATGAAGATATAAGGGGAAAGTGGGTCCCCTTGACGTAAGCCTCTGGATGGTTGGAAATATTGGAGTTGTTCTCCATTGAAACGTACACTTAAAGATGAAGTTGTGATACATTGCATCACCATTCTGACCCATGATTGATGAAAACCCAATTTAAGTAGATAATCCTGTAGGAAATCCCATTCAACCTTGTCGTAGGCTTTTTGCATGTCCATTTTGAGTAGTGCATTAAAATGACACTTCCTGATCCTTGTGTTGAAGTGATGAATAACCTCCTGAACAATTAACACATTATCCTGAATTTGACGCCTGCTCACGAAGGTAGCCTGTTCCAGTGAAATGATTTTACCAAGCCACGGTTTTAGACGATTCGCCAACACCTTAGAGATGATCTTATAAGCATAATTACACAAGCTAATCGGTCGAAATTGATCGAGGCTCTCAGGGTGGTTGGTCTTAGGAATCAACACTAGTACCGTCTTATTAAGATCTCTAGGCAGGACCCCCACGGAAAAAAAAACTCATGAACTAAATGGAATAGATCATGTTGAATGATATCCCAATGGGTTTGATAAAAAAGTCCATTTAGACCATTGGGCCGTGGAGCTTTCAGCGCACCCAACTGAAAAGTCGCCAGTCTAACCTCCTCTCTTGTAAACTCAGCAATTAAATGCTCATTCATCTCATCAGACACTAACGGTTGACATTGATCTAGGATTGGTCTATAGTCCCGGTAACCAATTGAGGTGTATAAATTGGAGAAATAGTCATAAGTCATCTCCTTTAAGGTCGGAATATCTCTGACCTAGTTAAGGCTCGCATCCCTTAACATTCCAATCCGATTTCGCTGCCTCCGCTGCACTGTAGTGGCATGAAAGAATTTGCTGTTTTTGTCTCCCCATTTTAACCAGTTAACACGAGAACGCATAGCCCAAAATTGTTCTTCCTGCTGCCATAGTGTCCGGATTTCCCCACGCAGCTGTTCTGCTTCTTTAGTATCAGTGTTGGAAAGATATGGCTTGTTAATAAGAGATTGGAGTTGCTGTTGTAAGGCTGGCACCCTCAAGTGAGCATTCTCAAATTTTGACCGACTCCATGTTCTTAGATTAAAAGAAACAATTCTGAGTTTGCGCAAAAGATGGGAATTGCGTACTTGGATAGAGTTCCATGTGTCAGAAATAACCTCTCTACACTCCGGATCTTGGTTCCAATACGCTTCAAAGACAAAAGGGCGTTGACATCTGGGATAAGATATCGATGTGGACAAGAGAAGTGGGCTGTGATCAGACCCCATAGCCGGCAAGGCAAAGACCTGGGCTTCAGGGTAAAGAAGTCTCCACTCCGTCGTGCACAGAACACGGTCCAACCGTTCTTTAATTTGTTCCAGACCATCCCTTTTATTCGACCATGTAAAAGTACAGCCCTTGCTCTCAACCTCCATAAAAGCACAATCATTGATAACATCTCGAAAAGATTGCATTCTAAATCGTTCCGAAGCCCGCCGACCTACCTTTTCCCAAGAGTACAGGACTTCATTAAAATCTCCAGCACATATCCAAGGGAGATTATTGGATGAGCTGATCAGACGAAGATTATCCCAAAGTAACTGTCTAGATTGGTAGGAGTATGGTGCGTGAAGACAGGTAATGCGCATAAGCTTGTCTTCCACTAAATCCCAACAGATGAGATCAAAATATTCCGCAGAATAAGAGACCATGTCTACTGATAAGGCATCATTCCAAAAAAGCAACAGGCCTCCTGCCAAACCTATAGGATTTTGAACAAAAGAGTGACTGAACTTTAACCGTCGTTGCAAACGATTAACAACATTTTCAGAATTTTTAGTCTTCATTAAAAACAAAAAGTCAGGCTTTTCTTTGGCCGCCAAGGCCTTTAAAGCTTGAACTGTCAGGGGATTGCCCAAACCCTGACAGTTCCAGCAAATAAGCTTCATTTGTAAGTCGGTGGCTATTTAGGGCCAGCCACCAAAGCCCACGGATTCCCTTCTGCTGTGTCCATAACAGGTGTATCCAGCAATTGAGCATCATCAAAGCTCTCTATTATAATATGTTTCGATTCATAGGGAGAATATCTTTTTTGTTTCTTTGCAGGTCCCGACTTGGGAGTAACTCGAGAAGCATTCAGTTTTTGTTGTGGTGGTTTATCCATAATAGAACTTATTGGGCCCTTCTGTTTGGCTTGTGCAGGAATTAAAGCTGTTGTAATGAGATGACCTGGTGGTAGAGAATTCTGCCGGAGGTGTTGGAGTGGCTCACTTGCTACTGGTGGAGGAGGTGGAACTTCAGTGCGACACTCCGGAGTAGACAGTAGAGGGACAGTCGGCATTAAATTTGGAGGTGTCTCAGGTACATTCTCGTCATTCTGAGTTGGTTGTTCCGGGGGGTTGTAGAGTGCTTGCCAATAAGGACATTGTTTAACCTCCGCCCTTAACCAAGGACCAAAAGCCATCTTTTCCTTCCCATCTGTTTTAGCTTCATCGTAAGGATAGTCTGTACAATATGAAGCATAATGGCCAAGTTTCCCACACGAATAACAGAAATGAGACAACCGTTCATAACGGAAATCCAACCACAGCATTCTCCCATCAATCCTAGCCAATTTGCCAGACTTTAAAGGTTCATTTAGTGGAAGTTCAACTCTTACCCGTCCAGCCCTTAAAGCCGAATGTTCTTTAAAATCAACTCGGACGTCTAAAACTTCTCCAATCTGGTTAACTGCCTTTCGTATCATCTGTTATGTAGTCCACTCCTGAGGCAAACCAACAACTTGCACCCAAAATGGACAGCGTGTAAAGTCATAATAGTGTAGCGGCGTATTAGGAATCCAAGGCCTGAAGAATACTAAGTGACTAGAAAAGAGCCACGGACCACCTTCCAACACTCTTTTTTTCTCAGCATCGGACCGAAATTTCGCCAGATATAAACCATTTTCTGTTTGAGCAAATTCAACATGATCATTCCTCCAGACCCTCATTAATGTACTCTGTAATGCTGGGAAGTTAACAGGGGATTGAGTGAAAACTTTACCCACAAGAGTTAAACGACATTCTGCTAATATGGCTGGTGTTGGCTCTTCCTCCCATATTTCTATTTCCTGTGCAGAGCAAAGGCGACCCAGTCGTTGACACAAAGCAGCCAGACGCACAGATTCTTCCTCAGGATCCATAATTAGAATCCGTAGATGCGAAAGGCAGAACTAAGTCGAAGTAAACAGGGCAAATACCTCGAATGAAACAGAAGACCATACCGTCGGACAACAATGATAGTAAATCACCTGGGACTTCAGGTGCGCAGCAGACCGAGACATGCAACGAAGGAGATGAAACAGGTAGAGCGCCAAGAATCGGCCATAGATGTTGACTTCAAGCGGAATACACCGTGGAGAATCAGCAGAAGATATTGGGCATGCATTCACGAGTAGATGTGGGCATCAGGGATATAATTGGGTAATTGTGAGAAAAAAACAGAATGATTCTACTGATCGAGCTGGATTAACATGCATGGCAGTGGATGTGCATAATCGGAAGTATTACAAGTATACGAAGAGCAATTGGTGCACGAAGATGAAGAAATTCGGGCGTGGGTTGATAATATGGGTTTGGCGGAGAAGCAGAGAAGGAAAACATGGTTGGGAATAAAACCGTGAGGGTTAACAGGTGAAACTACCATTGATGGTAGGAAAAGCTCTTCATATCGAGAGAGAGTAAATATATGCAATTTAGGGCTTTATTTCACTTTGATCGTATCGTAAATCGGGTCAATGCAGATAAAAGAATGCATTTCTATACAATCAATCAAGTGAAACAGCTAAAACGAAATCCATCTACGTCATATTACATATTCTATTGGACCTTACGGCGTCCGTTTATGTACGATATGATCAGGTTTGACCATAGATCCCGGAAAAGGTTTTCTTCAAACAAACCGGCCTGTATTTCTTGGAGATCATATGGCCCAACTTTGTTAAAGATATAGCTCATGTATCTCATCTAACATGGTTATTATATATCCATGAAGCAGTTGATGAACTCTGTTATAAGTGGATATAGACGTCTTTGTCATTTGAAAGTCTGTCCTGGTCTATATATAGAGGTACGTCGTTATTCTTATGCACTGTGATTCATGATCAAGCAAGGATCATAGTCACACGCTTGCAGATTATAAAGTAGCAGAAAATGAAAGGCAGAAAAAGAGGTCCCGTTCTCACAAACTTGCAGATTACTAGGTACGCAATACTCCTGGAGTCATCAAACCGTGCACATTAGTGGCTGCCGACCCGGTCTGACTGAGATCAACTTACTTAGGAAGCACACGGCACTCGAGATGGAGCTCTTCAAGGATTTTCTTCAGCTCCAGCACCAGGTAGGATCTCCGGGCCGCCCTTTTCCTGGCATTTGGGAAATTCATCGTGTGGGAGACGTGGAGAACCATCTTCAAGTGGTCACCGTCCACGATCTCCTTAACCACAACGCTGGGATCCGGATGCCAGTGTTTCGGCTTGCTATCCAAGTACCTGAAGGATTTTTCAATCGGAATTGCACCTTGTAAAATATTTGGCAGTGCTAAAATGGAAGCGCCCACACAGACGCCGGAATTTCTTGAACTCCAAGCTACAGCTTCAACGGCCAAAAGTAGAGGATGTTTGTGATGGGCTTGAGTTCATATGATGCATAAGTCAATAAGCTCATCAGTATAATTTATAACCACAATTGTCAAACTTCTCCATACACAAAATTCTGTATCCACACTTCCGTTTCTTCCGAATTCTTGCCTTTTAAAAAAATTAAAAAATATCTTTATTCTTTTTATAAAAAAAATCCAGAGAATTTTTTGTTTTTTCTAAAATTAAGAAAAAAAACTTAGAAATTAGGTTTTTGAGCACTTTTTCTTTTAAAATGTGTGAAAATCTTTGAAAAATTATACTAAAAATTGAACAAACTCTTAGGACTCTACAGTAGTATAATAGAGTTTAAATGCTCTTAGAAAAATGCTGGGTTGTTGTTTGCACACTACCATTTGGATTATCACTTGATGCGCATTTTTAAAACATTGATTATTTTTTTCCTTTAGCTGGGTTAGAGATGGAACCTTAGGATTCATAATTAACAAGAAAGCCGCTTGAACATTTTGGTGACAAAATAAAATTAGGTACTGAAAAAAGATTAATTGATTAATTAGTGTAATTAAGTACCCGACTCCAGATTCTCTGGTTGCTATATTCCCATGCCTCATTTGGTTTCTAATAGGCTAGTAGTGACTCTTCATTTGAAAGCCAATTTAGCCCGGGCCTAATCGTGACCCCTGGGCTTGCAAGGCGATACCCCAAAATTCTATTATCCTTTTCCCTTCGGGCAGAATGGATAGGTCGCGACAGTTTCAACGTGTCCTACACAAGCAATCATTTGTGCGAGGTGCAGCGCTAAATGCATAAAAAGAGAGATTCGGGAGAAGGAGATGGCGTACGTTTGTATTTTATCTTTCAAAGCTCCAAGGCTCTCGTCTGAAGCAGAGAAATCGACCTTGAACTCCACATCTTCGCTTATGGGCGGGCTCCTGTTGAAATTGCTGATGGGTTTGGAGGCCAGAACTGAATTTGGGTAAATTTTCTTTTCACCGTCGTTTGTCAGGAAGACAGTAGTCAGGATATTCATCTCGGCAACCTCCATCTGTGATGAATCAAAAAGTCAGACGAATATGGAATCTGTACAAAACCAGTCACGCCCAGTCATAGGCTTAGTCATTCACCTCAACCCCATTGACAACACAGCGGTCGCCCACATCGAAAGGATGCTTCACGAATACAAACACGATGGCTTCGAACAAGTCTTTGGCAGCGTTCCCAAAAATGAACTCGAGAAGCAAAAGCTGCGACGAAATAAAGATCTGCACTGGCGTCGTCAATAATCCTGTCAGAAGCAACCCCAGAATGATGATCACGACGAGAAAAAGTGCTGAAGCGAGGTTGTCCAGCTTGTCGATGCATGTTTTCGTATCATTGAAGGCGCGAATGACTGATTTTCGTTCACGACGGACATTCTCCTGCAGACGTGAACTATATAGTTTAGATCATGTCCTTATGTCTATATTTATCTATCAGTCCGTATGCATGGTTCCCAGTTCTTTCAGCTTCCAAAAATCTCCTTAGTTTGAGTTTGTTATAAACAAGCTCCATAGAACATTTGGCTTGGAAGAGAGATAAGAGCCAGCAAAGAGATCTGATACACACTTACTAGCCAGATCTTGAAAAGCGACTTCCTAATATTCCCAGTTTCTTTCGCTCCAGGAAAGAAAGCCAAGAATTTCTCAACTCGTTCCTCCGGCATGAAGTGCAAAAGGTCACCCTTCTCAATAAACCTAGTAAACAGCAGAAAACAGGAGTCAGTGACGCACTCTGGAGCAATGAGATTTTTTTCAATAACCCAAGGGCGTGGGTTGGACACCCGGCTATCTAAAGGCAGCCCCATGAACTATTAAATCCAGTCTTTGGCCTGTGCAAATTTCTCAAATCTAGAGCAATTTGCATGCGCATGCAGTTAGTGAAATTCAAAAGGGTAAACTCTATTTTCTCAGCTGGAAACCCCCCCAAGTCCCAACCAACTGCACCAATCCTGGAGCTTCGAAGCAACAGCATCATTTTCTAGAGTAGAAGAGAGTTTAAGGAAGTTAGTGCTCTCACTGGCTCCCTGACCTGGCTACTTTTTTGAGTATCTTTTTATCAGCATCCTTGGCTTCTTGTCCATCAGTCATCTCCTTATCTTGTTGCTCTACCTCAGCGAGGGAATTGGAAAGATTTATAATCTTCCAAGGAGAAACTTTATCCATATCCATATTAATAAGCTTCTCTATATTCACTCTGAGACTTTTCTCTAGAACCACGCGGCCAGAAAGTTTCCTTATCACGGAGTATTGAAATAAGTAATCTTGCATGCGACTAAAGAATCTTTTGTGTTGAAAAGAAACAGCAAGCGACGTTATCAGGACTGATTTGATCAGCCATCCTATAAGACAAGAAACGAGCGCCCTCGTGACCCGGTTCAGAATCTTGGTCGTGTGTCTCGAGCATTTCACTCCATGGTTTATCAGCAAAACCCAGGCTAAAATGACCAGACACAGCCAGGCGAACACCTCGGCACTGTCCTTTAATGCAAAGAGAAAGTAAAAAACCTTCTTTTTAGGCAGATACTTTCTGTCAATCAAGAAAACCAATAATGTGGTCAACCGATCTGTCGCCAGCTTACCACAAAAGATTGCCCACATCAGCAAACACCATCCCCACAAATGCACATGCCAAATAACTATATTTCGCAGATTACGAATGGTTAAACTCGCAATCAGAAGGCCAATGATGCAGGCAAACGCGACCCGCTGAGCCAAAAAAACCTTCCTTGCAGTCTTGCACGCATCCTCATCGTCTTCCTTCTCTGCATCTGGTAATGGAACCAAACCGATTGGAGACGTGCTCCGCGCCAGTTCCTTTGTGTCCTCAGATGAACTAGAACTTGTATCACTAGGATGCAGCGGTTCCATGGATCTCGATTTTAGCTTTGCGTAGTTAGACCTTGAGATGGACTTTCTGGTCTGGATATTCGGAAGCTCACTCAGAGTCGGGATCGACTGAGTGAGCTCCAGAGCAGAGGGGCTTGTCAAATTGGAGATTTGTGAACTTGATAGAGGATTTGCAAGCTCTATTGGCTCAGTGTTCCGTTTTGGTGAAGAACCTCTGCTTTGACATTCAACGCCTGAAACAATAAGGACAACTTCACTTGCTTCTTTCTCTAACGAACTTCCATTGACCTCCATGAGTGCTGCACAAATATAAAAGCTTCTCAGCCGAGAGCTTCTGAGGGAAAAGATGGACTTTATCACGAAAGTGAACGCCTTAGCTGAATTCAACGCAAAATCAACATAAGAAGTCGAAAGGCAAAGAAGCGAGAGGAAAAAAGTGGATCAGGATGAGCAAAACATGGTAAAATGAGTGGGGTTTTGCAGGGAGTGGATTAACAATGAGAGGGGGTTTTTGGTTCAGTAGAGGTTCACGGGAGGCTCTATTTAAAGGGCTCTTAAAGAAGAGAGCATGAATTTGCTTTGAGAAAACTACTTTTCAGGGAAAAGGAAAATCTAAGAAGGTTTCAGTTGAAAAAAAACACAGTTGGAACAGTTTAGGAAAATTTTGCTAAGCATCTTCCAACTTTAAGCGGAAGTAGCTCAGGTTGGACTTTGAAATTACAGGATTAGGAGTTGAACATAATTTATACTAAATATTAAAGCTTTTGATCAGAGGATTTTGGATGCTCAAAACCACTTTTCAGAATTATTGTTATGAAATATTATTTGAGCATCTACAACAGTTGTACCATAGAATGTTATGACGTCTGTTGCCGTTACTAAGTGCAAGAATGCCATAAAAAGTCTTACAATATGATTTTATATATGTTTTGCAATGTTACAATGTCTCGTGGTAATCAGAAGTAAAAGCCTCGTGAAATGAAAATACCTTATGGCTTTGCTAAAGGCTAGAGTTCCTCTCACTAACCTTACTTTTCTCTAGCACGAGTTCCACTTCTTAATCTCACTTCCACATACTTTGCATCTCTCTCTGTTGGGAGCAGAAAAAATTCAGAGACTTTGCACTTTCTGTTGATCACCATGGCTTGAACTTGCTCCATCATTGCCATTCTAATCTTCTGTTCCTGCATCCACTCGAGAAAAATACCAAAAAAGTCCTAAACTTATTGTATTGATACTAATTCAGTTCATCCAATTAATTTTGATTGATCAATGCTGACATGGACATCGGCTGGTAGCCAAATGCTAATGTGGCAATTTTTATAATTTTTTATTAATTTTTATAATTTTTTTATTAATTTTTTTCTTTTTTCTTTTCTTTTTCCTTGTCTTTTGTCCCTTCTTCCTCCTTAGACTGTTCCGGTGGTGGCCAGCAAGCCTCCAGTTAGGCTCATCTGCCGCTAGCGAGGGTCACGGCCCTCGCCCGGTCTCTCCTAGGGCTGTCGGCGAGGTGGCTTCACTCGGATCTGGTCGAGGCCAACCTCGCCTTGGCCTTGCCGCGGGCAAAGGTAGCCTCTTCCACTGCTGGCGAGGCCATGGCAGCCATCACCAGGGCAAAGACAAGGGCCGCTAAGCCCTCGCCAGCGGTAGGCGAGGGCTTTGCGGCCCTCACCCAGTAGCTGGCGAGCCTCCAACCACGGGCCTCACTGGAGGCTTGCTGACCACCACTTGAACAGTCCAAGTAGGAAGAAGGGAGAAAAGAAAAGGAAAAAAAATTCAAAAAAAATTCAAAAAATCATAAAAAAAAAATCATAAAAATTGCCACGTTAGCATCCGATCACCGCCGACGTCCATGTCGGCATCAGCTAACCAAAATTGGCCGGATTGACTGAATTGGTATAAATATTAAAAGGTTTATGACTGAATTGATCCAATTGAAAAATTTATAACTGAATTGATACCAATGTAATAGGTTTAAGACTTTTTTGGTACTTTTCCCCCATCAACTGGTTTACGAAAACTGCAATTTTATGAACTTATCGATGGAAACCTTCCTGTCCTGTCCTACAGTGCAACCCAATCACCAAATCAATGGAGCAAACCTTCCGACAAAGTTGACTGGGTTTCGCTAGCTGTAATCCCATTCCCCTGATCGTCCTACATGCGGAAATTCCACGCCTTCTTCACATTCCTACAAATCAAACGAGCCCCTCAAAGATAGGGAATTATATGTCACGGTTCTGTCGGAACCTCATTCCGTGTTATCTGGGTTTTTGCTTGTTGGAGTCACGTTTCCTTGACAATCCTCCACAAAGATTAAATTCTATCCCAGACAATGGGAATTCAATTCCGATGAATTGAGTCCAATACAAACTCTCTTTTCAGAGCGAACCAAACATAAGAGGGAAAGTTACGGTCCACACGCCTCTTCTCCGCATAAATTGGACGAAAATTACGATACGTCATTTGTGGTGATGTGCTTCTGATTCCGATTGCTCTGTTTATCAGAATATGTCGGTTTTATTAGAAGGATTTCTTATGGATTTTGCACAAACTTCGCTGCTATGACCCAGGTTTGCGTTTTCATTGTTCTATAACATTAGGTCATCACCTTAGCCAAATCACTTATTTCATGCATTTTCCGGGGAAGCTATTGCTGCAAAACAAGGGAAATGAGATGAATATTTTAGGAATCATGAAGTGGACTATTCCTGAATTTAACAAGAAATAGAAGAGCAATATTTGTAAGTTCAGGAATTCATGAACTCTCTTCGCTCAAGACTGCAGTTTTCATTTGGAAATATTTGTTCATTTAGGAAAATGAAAATGGAATTTAGGCTCCGTTCATTTAGTAGAAAATGTGGTGTTTTTGAAAAATATTTTCCAGAAAAATTACAATATTTTTTTATTGTTCGGTTGAAACTTGAAAATAAACTAAAAAATATTTTCCGCAATTGAGGTGAAAATTTTGATTTGATTTTTTTCCATGCACTCCTTAGAATAATTTCAGGGATCATTTGTGTCATTATCACTTCGTATCAAGACGAATTCCATTCATTAACTAGCATATAGAAATGGTGTAATCTTCATGTGAAGAAGACTCCTGATTTGCTAATTATAAGTCAGAGAGATCGACCCCACAAGAAAATGCTACAGATTTGGAAAGAGCAATCAATCCGAACATTCTCCGAAAGGGGCACGATGGCACAATCCTAAAACTCAGTGAATATTCGATCCATGTTGTCAATAATAATAAAGTAAAGTACCAATAAACATCACATGATTAAGGAAGCCTCAATGTTTGTCATCCGTAGATCCATTTGGATCGGCCTCAGTGCAGTCAATTACGTAATGAAAAATCAAAGGGAGGATAGCATTGGGGTTTATATGGAGACTCAGCTCATGGTCATCGTACCATCATCGCTTTTCATAAAACATTCCTGTTGCTGGTCAGTAGAAGTTAAAAGATTGACCAGCTAAGGAGAAAACTAAAGCAGAATTAAATGATCAGAGCAAAACCATCGTGAAATCTGGTCACTGCTCCACTTATTTGATGCTGCTCTTATAGGTTCAGCCTATACATTGTAATTCTTATGCAATATGTCATTTATGATCAAACGAAGAACATAGTCACACACTTTCTTAGCCAAACACGAAAGAAAAGCAGGAAAGAAAAAAGGCAGATATGAAGTCCCAGTCTCGCATATTTGCAGATTACTGGGAACGCCGTGCTCCTGGAGTCGTCATAACCGTGCACAGTAGCGGCCACCGACTCATTCTAACTGCGACGAACCTACTGAGGAAGCACGCGTTACTTGAGATGGAGTTCATCGAAAATTTTCTTCAGCTCCAACACGAGTTCGGATTTCCGCTTGGTCCTTTCCAGGGCCTCTTGGAAATTCGCCGTGTGGTTGACGTGGAGAGCCATCTTCAAGACCTTCGAGTTGTCAACGTCCGCAATCTCCTTAAACACAACGCTGTGATCCTGTTGCCAGTGTTTGGGCTTGCTTTCTAAGTACCTGGAGGCTTATTCAGTCAGAACTCGCACCTTGTAAAACACTTGGCATTTCTAAAATGAGAGCCACGCACACGCATACACCAGAATTTCTAGAACTCCAAGCAACACATTCAAAAACCCAAAAGCAGAGGACATTTATGATGGGTCTGAGTTCACATGATGCATAAGTCAACAAGCTCATCGTTGGAACATGATGGAGAAACTCCTCGTGCACAAATTTCTGTATCCACACTTACGGTGTGAGAGGTGAGACAATCAATGTGTCAAAATGTCGATCCAATTTCGGGAGCATTCTAGGATAAACATTTGTAGAAAAGTCTAGATGTGTCTAGCGAAATTATTGTCTTGGAAGTATATATGCATAAGTATCGTGGTGGACATTAGGGCCGTGAACATTGTTGAATCAAAAATTAAAAATCTCTGACTCACCGGAGATTGTTTATCCACTCTGGCGGTGGAAGAGGCCTATAGATTGGTCGTCAAGCGCTAGGCATAAAGCAGAATAAGCTGAGACCAAACAGCCTCTGCCCACGCACCCCTCAAACTTTGTACTAACTTTTTTTCATTAACCATTCTTTTCAGCCTACGAACAAGTCTCATAGCCTTATAACCATTTTTCACTCAATAAAAAGTGTATGAGATAATAACATAAATTGTTTCTAAATTTTGACTTAACATGTAATGTGATCTTTGAATTTTTGATTTATTTAATATAATCATTGCGCTTTAATTCAATGTGTAATATGGTCTATGAATTTTCAATTTGTTCGGTAGGATTCCAAACTTTTAGAGATTGTTTGTGTCAATTTTAAAACTATATTATTCCCTGGTCTCTTGGCCCGTGCTCTTTGCCGTGAATACCAAACACACGCTTGCACACACGCTTCCACACAAACCAAAACAATGCCTAAAAAGAGAGATTCAGGAAAAGCAGATGGCTCACTCTCTTATTTTATCTTTGAAAGCTTCAAGGATTTCGACTGAAGTGGAGAAATCGACCGTGAACTCCACGGAGTCACTCGTGGTCGAGCTCCTCTTGACATTGCTGATTGCTTTAGAGGCAAGAACTGAATTCGGGTAAAACATCCTTTCACCGTCGTTTCTCGAGAAGATGGTACTCAGGGTATTCGTCTCCTCAACCTCTACCTGTCATGAATCAAAAAGTAAGACAGATGTGGAATCTGTACAAAGCAGTCATGCAGAGTCGTAGGCTTAGTCATTCACCTCTACCCCATCGATAATACAGCGGTCTTTCACATCGAACGGATGCATCGCGTAGACAAACACGATGGATTCGAACCACTTTTTGGCAGCATCCCCATAAATAAACGTGAAAAGCAAAATCTGAGACGAAATGAAGATGAGCACTTGCGTTGTCAACAATCCCGTCAGAAGCAACCACAGAATGATGACTATAATGAGCGTAACTGCTGAAGCGAGTTTGTTCAGCTCCTCCATGGCTTTTCGCACCCTCTCTAAGACGCATGTGAGCGATTCCCGTTCATCATTGACATTCACCTGCAGACGTGAACTATATAATTCTGATCATGTCCTTATGTATGTATTTATCTGTCTGTCCGTATACATGGTTTCTTAGTTCTTTCAACTTCCAAAAATCTCCTTAATTTCAGTTTGTTAGAAACAAGCTCCATAGAATATTCGGTTAGGAAGCGAGATAAGAACCGCTCTACACAAGTCAAAACCTTAGTGATCCAATAGGCACTTACGAGCCAGCTCTTCAAGGACGACCTCTCGATCTTTCGAGTTTCTGCCGCTGGGGGAATCAAAGAGATCAATTTCTCCACGTGCTCCTTCGGCATGAAGCGCAAAAGGTCATCCTCCTCGATATACCTAGTAAAAGCAGAAAACAGGCATCAGTAACGCTCTGGAGCAATAAGATTATTTTCAATAACCCAAGGGCAAGGTTGGACGCCCGGCTATCTTAAAGGCAGCCTCATGAACTATTAAATCCAGTCCTTTGTTAGCCTGTCCAAATTGCCCAGATATAAAGCAATGTGCTTGCAATTAGTGAGATTCGAAGGGGTAACCTCTATTCCTGAGCTAGAAACCCCCCAAAAACCCAACCAAGTGTGCCAATCCTGAAGATGCTAAGCAACAGCATAATTTGCTAGATTCAAGGAAGTTAGCTATCTCACTTGCGCCCTGACTTGGCTACGTTCTTGATTATAGCTTTAGCAACATCCTTGGCTTTTTGCTCATCGGTGATCTCCTCATCTTGTTGCTCTGCCTCATCGAGGGACTTGGTAAGGGTAGATTGCTCCCATCCGCTAATGAAGTTAATCAAATTTTTCATCGTCCAAGCAGAAACTTCATCCGGCTTCATCTTTATTAGATTCTCTATGTTCACCTTGAGACTTTTCTTTGGATCCACGGGGCTGTAAAGTTTCTTTCTCACGTAGTATTGAAAGATGCGCTTTTGAATGCGATCAAAGAATCTCTTGTGTTGAAAAGAAGCAGCAAGCAATTGTATTAGGAATGTTTTGATCAGCCATAAGGCAGCTCCTATAAGACAAGACAAGAGCGCCCTCATAATCCAGTTCAGAATCTTGGTCGTGTGTCTAGATCGTTTCACTCCATGGTTTATCAACCAAACCCAGGCTAAAAGGACCAGACACAACCAAACGAACACCTCGGCACTGTCCTTCAGTGCAAATAGAAAGTACAAAACATTATTTTTGAGCAGATACTTCTCCTCAATCAACCAAACCATTAATGTGATCAACCAGACAGTCACCAAACGACCACAGAAGATTGCCAACATCGGCAAACACCACCTCCACAAATGCACATGCCAAATAACTGTATCTTGCAGATTACGAACGGTTAAACTTGCAATCAGAAGCACTGTGATGCACACAAACATGAGCAGCTGAGCCAAAATAAACTTCATTTTGCCCGACATCACCTGGGACTTTGGATTCACAGTCTCGCACACATCCTCATCATCTTCCTCCTCTACAGCCGGTGTTGGAACCAAACCGACTGGAGACTTGCTCAGCGCCAGTTCCACAGCGTCCTTAGATGCACTAGCACTTGTATCACTAGGATGCAGCAGTTCCATGGATCTCCATTTCAGCTTCTCATTTGTAGAGCTTGAGATGGACTTTCTGGTCTGGATATTCAGAAGCTCACTTGGAGTCGGGATCAACTGAGTGAGCTCCAGAGCAGAGGGGCTTGTCAAATTGGAGATTTGTGAACTTGACAAAGGATTTTCAAGCTCTATTGGCTCAGTGTTAGGTTTTGGTGAAGAACCTCTGCTTTGACATTCAACGCCTGAAATCATAAGGACAACTTCATTTGCTTCTTTCTTCTCTGACGAACTTGCATTGACCTCCATGAGTGATGCACAAATATAAAAACTTCTCTGCTGAGAGCTTCTCTGAGGGAAAAGATAGACTTTATCAAGAAAGTGAACGGCTTAGCTGAATTCAACGCAAAATCAGCAGAAAAAGTCGAAAGGCAAAGGAGCAAGAAGAAAAGAGTGAATCAGGATGAGCAAAACATGGTAAAATGAGGGGGGTTTTGCAGGGAGTAGATTAACAATGAGAGGGAGTTTTTGGTTTAAGTATACCTTCACGGGAGGCTCTATTTAAAGGGCTCTTAAGGAAGAGAGCATGAATTTGCTTTGAGAAAACTACTTTTCAGGGAAAAGGAAAATCTAAGAAGGTTTCAGTTAAAAACACACATTTAGAATAGTTTAGGAAAACTTTGCTAAGCATCTTCCGACTTTGAGCGGAAGTAACTCAGGTTGGACTTTGAATTACAAGATTAGGAGTAGAACGGAATTTTTACTAGATATTAAAGCTTTCGATCAGAGGACTCTGGAAGTTCAAAACCACTTTTCAGAATTAATCTTATGAAATATTATATTGAGGATCTACAACAGTGGTACCGTAGAATGTAACGACGGGTGTTGTTGTCACTGAGGGCAAAAATGTCATAGGAAGTCTTAAATGTGATTTTTGTTTTTTTTAAATGTTTTGCAACATTACAACGCCTTGTCGTGATCAAATGATGTGTCGTTGAAATCAAATTAAAAGCCTTGTGAAATGAAAAAACCTCATGGCTTTGCTAAAAGTTGGAGTTCCTCTCTCTAACCTTAGTTTTCTTTAGCACAAGCTCCACTTCTTAATCTCACTTCCACATACTTTGCACTCTCTGTGTTAGAAAAATGCCACATAAGCTCAATATCTTCATCTAGGAAGATCACCAAGAGGAGAACGAGCCCATTAACATTTCCAATTGGACTCCACCTTCTCTCAAAATTTTAACCCAATGAGTTATGAACTAACGAAAATATATTAATTGCATATCCAAAAGATATCTCATTTAAATCCCCAACCATCCCTAGTCTCTTTCTTTAGCCTAAACCATGAAATTAAGTCTACCGTCAAGCCTATACAACACATTGGTAACTAGATTCCGTCGGGGGTGTTGGTCACCATATTCCATTGGGGGCTTACCAATCTACTATCGGCTTTGATATCATTTGTTGGAAGCATGCAACAAAAATCCAATACTTTCTTCTAGAGATCGCAAAGAGAGAGTCTAAGTCCAAGCTCATCAATTTATCGAGTTTGGCTCACTTTCACTCAAAAGCTTAAATCAGTGAATTGTGAGCCAATCAAAATAAATTAACCATTCCACACTACACCAATTATCTTATGTAAGATTCTTCTAACACAATTCACGGACGTATCTTAGCACTCTCCACTTGACTATTGTGCACCAGATTAGTTGTCTAACCTCCGAAGCGGATTTCGGGGATGCACCAGCCCATCACCATGATATATACGCATTCGAACAGGTATACCTATACCTGATTCATGCAAGAAAAATGCGTAGGTTTTATAGTTCTCTCTTTACGCCTGGCTTCTATGTCATGGACTTTGTCATGCAAGAAAAAATTTTGAGACTTTGCACTTTTTGCTGATCCCTCTGGCCTAAACTTGGGTGATTGTTGCCATTCTAGTCCCCTGTTCTTGCGTCCACTCGTTTACGAAAACTGCAATTTTACGAACTAGCTTATGCAAACCTTCTAGTCCCGTCCTATAGAGGATATGCGGTGATGTTGGAATGGCCTTCCTCTTTTATTCCTGAGTCGATTGAAGTAATTGAAGAGGACTGATACTCAAATTTCTAATCACACGAGCTCCTCAAATCCAAGGGAATCATATGACACGACTTTGTCGAAATCTTTATTCCTTTTTGTTGGGTTTTGCTAGCTGTAATCCCATTCCTTAATAATCCTATCTGTGGAATTTTCATGCCTTCTTCCCATTCCTACAAATCAAACGAGCCCCTCAAATCTAGGGAATTATTACGTCACAGTTTTGTCGGAACCTCATTCCTTATATCTGGGTTTTGCTTGTTGGAGTCCCATTTCCTCGACAATCCTTCACGGAGGATAAATTCTATCCCGGAGAGTGGGAATTCGATTCCGATGGATGGCAGTCCATTCCCAACTCTTATTTCAGAGTGCACTAGACTTCAGGGGAAAGGTACAGCACACACGCTTTTTCTTTCTCCCACACACCTTTGCCCCTCTTTCACCGAAGAGGAAAGAAGAATCTTCCAAGGGGACAGAGACCTAAATTTCCATTCAATTCATTTTGCATAAATTCGACGAAAACTATGATACGTCATTTGTGGTGATGTGCTTCCGATTCTAGTTAGTCGATTTATCAGAATATGTTGATTTTCTTAGCAGTATTTCTAATGGATTTTGCTTTCGATTCTGGATAGTCGATTTATCAAAATATGTTGGTTTTCTTAGCAATGTTTTTAATGGATTTTACACACACTTCGAGGGAAAGGGACAATGCACACGCCTTTTCTTTGCATAAATTCGATGAAATTACGATCGATTTCGATTAATCGATTTATCAGAATATGTTGGTTCTCTTAGCAATGTTTCTAATGGATCAGTGGAAAGGTACTGTACACACGTCTTTTCTTCGCATAAATTCGACAAAATTATGATATGTCATTTGTGGTGATGTGCTTCCAATTCTGGTTAGTCAATTTATCAGAATATATTGATTTTCTTAGCAGTGTTTCTAATGGATTTTGCACAAACTTCGCCTCTATGACCCAGGTTTCTTTTTCTTTTTCTTTTTTTTTTTTTTGGTAAAGTATGACCCAGGTTTCTGTTTTCATTGTTCTGTAAAATAAGGTACTCACTACAGCCAAATCACTTATTTAGTCATTGCTGCAAAACAATGGAAATGAGACGCAGAATTTAGGGATCATGAAGTAGACTATTCATGAAATTAACAAGAAATGGAAGAGCATTATTTGTGGGTTCAGGAATTCGTTCGCTGTCTTCGCTCAAGACGGCAGTTCTCATTTGCAGATATTTGTTCGTTTAGGAACATGAAGATGGAATTGTGAGATTCTTGAGATTATCCGGAAAATGGTTTGGTCGTTTTGCTTGGTGAAGAGCAATATCTACGGGTATATTTATCTCACTGAATCACGAAAAAGTATTTTTCATGGAGATTATTTTAAAGAAAAATTGTTAATTTTCATTTATTTGGCGATTTAGGGAAAGTAAGTAGAGAAAGCAATTTCCTTCCTATCAAAAGGGAAAGTCATTTTCTCTAGATCTAATCCCGTTGTTTCTGGTCGATTGAAAACATTTTCCCTAGACTGATTAATTATCCGTTATCCCAATATCGGAAGGTCAGAAATCAATTTCCCAAAAAACAGTTTTACTTCAGACAAACGGACCCTAGATTCTTGAGATTCTATCGGTTTGGTGGTTTTGCCGCTAGTATATGGGTTTTGTACTTGGGTTTCAGTTGAAACGGGTCGGGCTAATTGTAAACAAACGACAAGCTAAGTATGGTTCGCCTCCTTGAACGTAGGATAGGCGCAAAATTCTATTGTCCCGTGCCCAAACAATACGAGTTTTTCTTCCCATGCCAGCTAATCTCAATTAGTAAGAGTCACTGATACTGTTGATGAAAACGACCGATTTTCAAGTCTTTTGTTGGTAACCTTTCTAACTTTTATGAAATTATTAACTTTTTTATAGTTTGCAAATTGTTACATTTTGCATTTAACTAACCGATTTTTATTTGCATAATTTACCACCTTTTCAAATTTACCAACTACTGGGATTCGCCCCAATGGCCACCCTTCCAACATGGAAGGAGGAGGTGAAGGGTTCAAATCCCCACCTTCTCAGGGGGGATGGGGTAGGGACGCGTAAGTTTCAGGAATGGGTTTCGACTCCCACGCCCTGCAAGAGGCAGGGCAAAAGTCTGAGAATGAGTGTAGAGTAGGAATAGAGTAGGACTGACAAAAAAAAAAAAATATATATCAACTCTTACATAAAATCACTATTCAAGATTAGAGCGATTTATTAACTTCGTCAAAGTAAATTATCAACTAATTTTCCAATACCAATTCTCATTTGAGTTAATTATTGATGTTCTAATTGTTTTTGAACTTACCGACTTTTTTATCGGGTTACCCTCTTTTACCGGTCTTAGTTAGCAATTTACTAATTCTATTTAGGGATTACTAACCTAAATTAGTGTGACTCACTAACTTATCTCCCAATAAATTACCACCTTGTCGACATTTTAAAAATCGGATCGGACTAGTTGATTCAACTAGGTATCGGCTAGATGACCAATCGAGTTCACAATTTTATATTGTGGATGGTCAGAGGTGGTCAAGAACCAATAAAAAAAGCTTGCCCATCGACCCACTTCGATTTGAATTGAGTCACATCGGTCTATTTTGGATAACTGTTGAACTTATTCAAAGCTGAATTGTATTGTAGAGGGCATGATTCAAACCTCTTACCTCTTAGATACCATTTACCCATGTCACCATAAAAATTAGGACAATATTTAACTATAGAAATGGAAAACTGAATAAATATATTATAAGTTTTAAAACTTATCATGAAAGTATTATTAAGTCATAAAACTTATAAAAAAAATACAATGTCTTAAAAATTGCCAAATGAGTGCAATCGAGTCCTTCCATTAACTCTACTCACTTTGGCTAACGAAAATGCTGCCATGGCTTTTTTTTAATATTTTCCTCTCCCACGTGGCAATAATGTGACTAATCATGAAATATAAAACTAAGACTATACCGTTTTGGTCCAAAACTTATTTTTAATGCAACATTTATTTAAATTAAATTTTAAAAATAAGATAAAAAGAGAGAGAGAGAAACTAAGCGATATGGGCTGCAAGCTCTTGCCATTACTGCCCCACCATCGCCAAGAAGGGTCGGTGACGGTGGGGGATGGCCAACGAGGGCTGTTGGGCCCTTATCAAGGGTGGACAACCCTCATTAATGACAGGTGAGGGTTGACAACCCTTGCCTGATTTAGGAAGAGCCTGCAACCTCTCACTCAATCAAAGGGGGCCTACAAGCCCTCATCTAAAGTTGGCAAACCCCACTGGCCATCCCCCACCCTCATCGATCCTTCCTGGTGATTGCCACGATAAATTAAAAAAAAAAAAACAACGTGAGTATTTTTTATTAGTCAAATTAGACAAAGTTAACGAACGACTCGATTGAACCAACTTCACAAATTTTAAGACTTTACTATACTTTTTAAAAATTTTAGGATTTCCAATGCATTTGTCCCAATGGCAAATAGTATATTTTCTTTCTCAAAAAGGGTTCAAACAAGCTTATGGTGAGATTCAACCCCATGACTTCCAGAATAATTGGACGTGACTCTACCAACTTAACTTTGAGCAAATACTTTGCCAAGTTCTGCACTACACCACCTGATTTTTCTAATTGAACAACATACCATTTATTTCACTTGTGCGACCACCAGGACAGTTTTTAGCTGCATTATCAACTTTTATTTGAGTTACTTCCTAACAACTATTTGGTATTTTGATTTTAATTTGCAAACTTTCGCATCGTTTACAAACTTTTATATGTATTTCCTAGAAGCGCCTTAAATTTGCCCTTTTTTTTAGAAATTACCAACTACAATGGTAATAACCTACCAATTTTAGTTTGATTAAATTGCCCATCCGTCTTAGTTAACCACTCTTGTCTGATTACCAATTATGCTTATCTTTACCGACATTTATTTACCTCAAGTGTAACAACTGCCCTCGAAGTCGACAAGAATTAAACGCTGCCCTCGAATGTCGTCGGATCGAATTTTCGGCCCGCTTTTTGGATTCCTTACCAGTGCTCTTTGCCTCACATGCTTGAGGGAGAGAAATCTCTCGGTAACGTCTGAAGGTTCACCTCCCTCTTTTGCCTTGCCATATATGGTCAACCTATTTTCAACATCGCATATGCATTGGTCCATCATTAGCACTATTAGAGATATTTAGGAGAATTATGATGATTTTGATATATCTTAAGGTTGTGTAAATATCCTCTATGATTATGCATATTCTGTTTGATATGTTATCTTACTTAGTCATTTCATAAAATTTATAAATAGATTGATATAATCCTCATTATGAATACATCGAAATATACATGATTCTCTATTTCTTTCTTCCGCAATATTCTTAACTAACACATCTATTACATAATCTCCTAGGTTGGTGATAAATATCTTAATGAGGACGTCCGTCTCTAGAAACAATGATACAAAGAGCGATGTACTTCGTCAGATTTGTACAAACGTTGCGTTAACATCAACTCGTAAAATTGTACATAACATGCTTGTTCTCTCTCGTACTTGCATGCACGAATTAATGACGCCACCGTCGTGTTGCGTATAGATAATTATGGCCCCCCGCTGTCCAAATTAGGGTACCCTGATGTACTTGATTAGCTCACGGCTCTCATGATTTAAAATCTCTCCCGTCCAGATTCATATACAGGTTCTTTTTCTCCAATTTCAGTGATGATCGTAGAAATTATGGTGTCTCACTAAACTATGAAAATTTACTTCCAAATGGTATAGCCATATTTGTTTGACCTATTTTAGTTGTCTCCGTATGGCTAGAGTGTAGAAAAAGCCGCATATTGACACATATTGCCAACTTGCAACGCCATAATTACTAGAAAAAGTAATCCTCACGTGTGCTCATCACTGATGTTGATATGAGATCTAGAGATTGGCCATCAATTATTTTATTCGACTATTTTATTTGACAGATTCGTTCTCATAAAATAAGTTTATGCTTAACCTTGTAGGTGCTCAATTAATCCTCATTGTTTTCTGAATTTTGCTTTATTTTGTAGTATTTTGAGTTTTGCTTTGCTTCGATTTTTTTCTTTATGGAAGTCTTTGTATTTCTAATATATTCTTTTGAGCAATAATTATAATTCTTTAGATTAAAAAAAAAAAAAAAGTTAACCTGCATGGCAATAGCCAACCTTCACCTTTCTGCTTTGATCAGATAAGCCCGAATTTGAGCATGCACGCGGGTTGTTGCAAGATGACAAGAAAATAATTGTATAGGACTAATGTTTAGACGAGAAGAAATAATTCTAATGATTCGCTAACAATTCAATTTCAAACAACCCCGTCAAATTTTGTAAGCCAGCTTAGTATATAACATTCGACGAATTATAAGCTTTACTTTAACATGCAAACTAATTTTCATATCTTTAGAAATTCTTTAAGTGTGTGTATGATTATTTTAACTCCGGTTTTTGGCAATTACAAGATAGCTGGCATGATCTCTACCGTCCTATCGACCTGTCAAGTCCAGCCAATCATTTTGTTGATTAATAATTATGTGTTACATAAGAATCAACAAAATATACTCTTTGAACTATAATTATTATTACTGTCTGGACAAAAATTCTCATTGAGGTGACGGGCCACACCCGATACGGAAGTATGCTTCTCGGAGTTGTCTTTAATTGTCTCATTAAGATAAGTTCCATTATTTATTTATTTTTATAGCATCTGCAAATGGTATATGAAGAAGATTCCCGATGTGTTAATTGTATATTGTGATTTGAAAACAAAATTGTCCTCATGTAATGACATCTATTTATCCACAACTTGCTTCACTTGTTTTTTGCTTGCTGTAGTCCCACTTTCCTGATAATTTTATCTGTGGAGTTCAGTTCTTACTCCCTATTAATCAGAGGAGCCGCTTAAGCTAGGGAATTATATGTCAAGAATTTTGTGGGAATCTCATTCCTTTTTATTTGGTTTTTGCTTGTTGTAATCTCATGTCCTTGATAATCCTATCAAGAGGTCAAAATCTATCCCAGAAAATGAGAATTCTATTCCAGTGAATGGAAGTCCATTTTGAAGTTTTATTTCGGAGTGAATTTTCTTCTCATAAATTCAATGAAAATTACAATAACTCATATGGGGTAATATGTTCGTTGATTTATTAATGGATTGTGCTCAAAATTCACCACTATGGCCGGTTTTTTAGGCAACTTGTTTGTAAGTTACCGAACATTATAAAATTATTTACTATTTTTATGGTTTGCAAATGGCTAATTTTACTAGCTTACAAATTTTTAGCATTTTTCAATTTTTTTGTCGCAATTAGCGACTATTTATATTTACTAACTTGTTTTAGAGATTACCGACTTAAATTAGCTTGACTGACCAATTTATCTCTCACCAGATTACCATATAGTTAATATTTTAAAAAATCGAAGCAGATCAATCGGTTCAACCAAGTACCAGCTAGGCGATAGTCCGATTCACACCTTTATACCATGGATGGTCAAAGCCGGTCAAAAATGGACCAAACTGGTCAAAACTAGCTTGGCCGGTCTAATCACTTCGGTTTGAACCGGGTCATACTGGTCCATTTTGAATAATTGTTGAACTTTGTAACAACAAAGTTGTGTTGTAGAGGGCATGGTTCAAACCTCTAACCTCTTGGACACTATTCGTTCATTCATTTTATCATCAAAACTAGGAGGAGCTTTTCCTCCATAAATGGCAAACAATTAATTTTATCTTTCTCAAAGGAAGGACCTAATTAGCACATGTTGAGACTCAACCCCATGACCTCAAAAATAATTGGACAGGACCGTACCAACTCAACTTTAGGTGAAGACTTGTCAAGCATACACTATACATTATCATCAATTATTTTTCAGGCCACCTCATAATCCTAATCAAACTACATACAGTTCACCTCACCTGTATGGCATTTGGTACGGTTTTTAAAACATTGCACTAGTAACAGCAGCATCAATTATCATTTGAATTACTTCCCAACATTTATTAATCTTTCCTTTTAATTTTCCAATTCTTTCTTATCATTTACAAACTTTTATTGCTTCTATTAGAAACGCCTTAAATCTACCAACTTTTTTTAATAGAAAAAACGAACCTTCATTTAAGACACTTACCAACTTTTTTCTTATTACATTACCCATTTATTTCAGGTTACCGATTCTTTATAAGTTACTTATCAAGTTTATTTTTCTTTCAACTATCAACTATGCTTATCTTGACCTGCTTTTATTTACATAACATGCGACGGTTGCCCCGGTTGGGTTGTCAACAAGAACTACAACAGTGCCCTCGAGTGGCCTTGGATCGAATTTTCGGCTCCGCTTTTGGGAGAACCTCTCTCTCTCTCTCTCTCTCTCTCTGTCTCATCAAATACAGTCAACCTATTTCCGGCATTGTATAAATCTTGACCAATTACTACCTCATCTCTACTCATATTCTATTCGATGGGTGATTAATACGTTGACAAGAACGTCCCCAGTAGAGACGTTGCGTTAAAGTCAACTCATAAAATCATAACACGGCACACGTGTCCTCTCTTGCAGTTGCATGCATGAAAATTCAATGACGTCACCATCCTAAGTTTATGTCGCATATAAGATAATTAGGGCAACCCGCCGTCCAGATTAGAGTATTGCGACGTACTCGATTAGCTTACGGCCTCTCACGATTTGAAATCTCCCATGTTGTGCTTAACACAGTTGACCCATCATTAAGGTATACCTAATCAACCCACGTGGCAATAGCCAACCTTCGCCTTTGTGCTTTGTTGAGATAAGCTCGAATTCGAGCATGTGTGCGAGTTGTTACAAAAGGACAAGAAAATAATTGTACAGGACTAACGTTTAAGCTTGGAAAAATTTCCACTGATCAACTAATTATTCAATTCTGAACATCCCCAATCAAAGTTTGTGCACCGGCTTAGTGTTCTTTAAGTGCAATAAATTGTTGTTTCAACTCCGGTTATTCACAGTTACAAGATATCTAGCACGGTCTCTTTCATCTTATCGGTACAATAAATCAAGCTAATAATTTTTTCATAGATAATTATGGGGTTATATAAGAATCAACACATGTGTTTAAATTTTGATTATCTTAACTCTTGAGTCAAAAACTCATGTCGAGGCGACACGTAAACGATATTGAAATATGCTTCTAGAAGCCACCTTTAACCGTCCCCTTAAGGGTAATTTCAAAATCTTTACAGCACAAGCAGACGGTATAAGAAGAAGATTCTGGTTTTGCTAATTATAATATTGTGATTTGAAAACAAGATTGTCCTCATGTAATGACATTTATCCGCAACTTGCTGTAGACGATAGTATCGATGTGGGTGAGCTGCCAGATCACTTGCTTGATTGGATTTTAAGCAAAAGTCCCATCAAATGACAAAAAAAAATTGTATTATGTGAGAGAGAGAGAGAGAGAGAGAGAGAGAGAGAGAGAGTGAATAATTCTCAAAGTCACACATAGCATTGTTCACCACGCTCTGGCGATAGTACCTTTATTTGTCCTTAGCTCAAATCGACGATTCCTTAACCACCACGGCTTTTAGATAAACTACCAAAATTTATAATAATCGTATATAATAACACCACACAGCTACATGATGAGCAAAAATATAATTTAATCTACACCCGCTTTTACACTCTTATAAGCTCCTCATACATCCTCGTCATATCCGAAATCCCTTCCTACCCCCGACCACCATGGGAGATGCCCAGCCTCCCTACACACCGCTGCCGCCGCCGCCGCCCCCCCCGCCTTCAAAGTCCAACTTGCCGATGCTGTACTACGGCCTAGTCGTGGTGGGGACGGCCGCCATCGTGCTGGCCCTGTACAACCTCATCATCATCAGGTGGTGCACCAGCCGGTACCGGATCAGCCGGAGAGGCGAGCGGCTCATCGAGGTCATGGCGGCGAGCCGGAGCTTTGAGAACCCTCACCGGAACCTCCTGAACCTCCTGTCGAGCTTCAGGTACAAGAAGGACGTGGCGGCGGGGGGTCAAGGACCGGGGAGCGAGTACGAGTGCGCAGTCTGCTTGTCGGCTTTCGAGGAGGGCGAAGAAGTGAGGCAATTGCCGCGGTGCAAGCACTTGTATCACGTGTCGTGTATCGATATGTGGCTGTATTCTCACTCCGACTGCCCGCTCTGCCGCTCGCCGGCGCACCCGCTGTCGCTGCAGCCTCGGTTGCAGCCGCCGCCGCCGCCGCCGCCGCCGCCGCCGGAGAGCACGCCGGAGAATTCCCGGGAGGGGTTGTTGGAGTCGGGCGTGTCAGTTTGAGGTCCCTGTATTTTTGTAGGTTTTGTCTTTTTTTTCTCCTCCCATTGTAGAAAATGAAATTCTTGTTCCTTTTTTCCACTCGATGAATGATAAATATTGTTGATATGCGGCTGTGGGTCCATTTCTTGTTGTTGATGGGACTCTAGTGGGGGCTAAAAACGATGATAACGAAGAAAATTGACAGCACATTATGTGTTACGAGTGGGCCGATTTTTATATTGGTAATTAGAAGTAAATTTATAATATTTTTTTGCAAGGGGGTCAATTTGTTGCTGAGGAATTAAATAAGGAAAAAGATTCGTAAAATTTACCCCCATCATACAAAATTCGTAAAATTTCACTTTCCCCGCCCGCCCAGGAAACGTGGGAAAGGGAAAAAAATAGGATCATGGCGAGAGAAGGATAATGCATCTCCCTTTCTCTCCCTCTCTCAATCAATCAATTCAACTTTTGTTTGAATGGACGACGACTCCTTTGAAATTGACGTATTGAATTATCTGAATTTCCTGGCCTTCGCTCAAGCCTATCGACTATGGTAGAATGTGAGTGGCCGTTTAATAGGCTCGAGAGTGGATTTGGACCTACCTTATTCCGTTTTAAGTGTAGAGAATTAATTTAGTCCCTATCCAACAGTAACCAGCATTAGGATATTGATTATGATATTTACCTTCACTATTGATAGATCTCTCAATTTCCACCCAAACTTTTTTTTTTTTTTTCTGATGAGAGGAAATATGTGAGATGATATTATGGGATCTCCCACCCCATAGCAAATTTCTTGTCTATTTCTTATCTTTTGAATCTTTTAAGGATTTGTTCAGGTCCATCTTAGATCTATAAGTTAGTTGTGACAATTTTCCAACATTTTTGTGTCGCACTAAATTTAGGGATCGAAAATGGGATGGGTATAATCGGATACGGGGCATAAATGCGATACGAATTTCAAGTAATGAGACAGGTTCGAGATTAATTGTCAAAATCTTTATAAGGTTTGAGATAGATTTGGAATTTTATATGTAGGAAATCCAATATTCCGATATGTTTTAATTAGTTTATTTCCTTTATCATCTTTATTTTATTTTATTTTTTGGAGTCAGCAAGTCTTTAGGTTGGCTACATAGCAAATGTACATGACTATTTCAACTCTACCAAAGTTTGAATCGATTTTTAGACTTTCTTGACAGATAAATTAAAACCTAAGCTCCACGAATAATTCACCAACCTACTCTTACTCAATTAAAATACTGAAAATTTATTTATAACTTTATCAGCCCTAAATAAATTCATTATAATTTAACATTTTTTATGATGATCACTGTTGCTTAGCCTGATTTCTCTTTTAGGATTTTTCAATTTCGTCATTTATCTTTCTTTCTTTTTTTCAAGTCTTGTGAATTATTCTCTAATTGGAGATTTAGAATGCATGAGCTTTTTGGAGTCATGGTTGCGATTGCAATTCCAAAGTGATTTATCACGTTTTAGCGTGAAAGATGTGTTCGTTAAAATAGTAATCGACATAATGCAGAACCGCGAAAGGAGCCCCACAACTTTGACGAGAGGGGTTTGGGTTCTTATATCAAGAACCAAGAATGGAATTATGATGAGTTTGAAAAACGATAAAAAGTGAGGAGACAAGTTTGGGACTAGGTTTGATTGAAAAAAAAGAAAAGTTTGGGAAAAGGTAAGGCGTGAATGATAACTATTCTATTTGAAAAATTAATTTTTAGCCAAAAAATTGATTGTTCTATTTTTATTTATCAAACAAAATTTTTAAACAATATTATGCTTTTGATAACAATACCGAATTTATGTTATTGAAATAGAAATTCATTTAATAATAATACAAAATTTCTCCTTCTCGAACAAGCGATGGTCGACTAGTAGTCAGGACGAACAATGAAATGAGTTTTTATTTCTCATTATTATTTTAAAAATAGACAAAAAAAATTTACTTCTAATTTTCGTTTCAAATCTATTTCTGAAATGAAAAATTATTGCAGAAATATAAAAATGAAATTGCGTTATCAAACGATTTATAATCAAAATATGTTTTTGTAAATAGAAAAAATGAAAAAAAGAAGAAGATAAATAATAATTATCATGCACCCCCATGATATCTACCCAAAATGGAGGAGTTCAAATCCCGCAAGACGCATTGGATCTTAAGCGCGACGTCGGGGTAATGGGTTCTTTGCTAGCGTCGGTCCAGAGTTTATCTGCCGGCTGTACGGGGTTCCCTGAGTATAAAAAAATAATAATAATAATAATTATCATGCACGTTTTCAGTCATCCCAAATTTTCTCACTTTTGTCCATAAACAATTTCAGACAATTGCATCGATCTTCTCGCAATGGCCAAAGACAATAAAATTGGGTAATTTTGGTAGACAATAGTCTTCCATCTTTACTAGCTTCGCAGCGATTTCTCTCCTCGTCTCGGTGGCAAAAAGAGACACCAATAATTGCCAAATGGAAGCAACAGTCCGAGGGAGTTCAGTTAGATAAGCATACCAGAGCTGTCAAACAGTGAACAAAAATCGAAACAAAAATCAAAGTCCTCCATTTCAAACATTACTCGGTAAACAGTATTCTCATACGTGACTATATTTCTAGTAAAACACATCGTAGTTAAGTTCACATAATCTTGCCCTAATACTGGCACCAAATTATTGAGGTCCGGGGTCATAAGCAGTTGAATATGTTGATCAATCTTCCGTTATAAATATATGATCTGTTTTAATGAATATCTTCAATCTGGAAGATAAAAAAATATATTAGTTTATTTAGAGCACAATATCCCCAGCTACTTAGGCCAATTATAATGTAAAATTGGTTATGAAGTTTCGAATTCACTTTTAGGATGATAACCCTTCTTTACGCTGATGGTTTTGATTTACGCAAACCGAGCTGTCGTAGGCCATTTCTAAATTGAAAGTAACTCAAAGAAAAAAAATAATAAGTTCATGCAAGAACGTAAAGTATTCTTGAGTAAATGAAACTACAAACTACGGCTATTTGTTTGACAAAAAAGAAGAAGGAAATATTATAAATATATCTTAAATCTATAATACATATGCCAATTTAGTTCAATTTAGTCATAAATTTTTTGATAATTTGCTAATCATTTCAACCAACTTTGACTGGCAATTGTTGACATATATGTTAGTCATCTTACATGACACAATTAATACTAACATGGACAATTTTTACATTATTTTTAGATTTTATCGATTATCCAAAAACTTTTATTTTTTTTTGCTTTTCTTTCTTTATTTCTTTTGCGCACCAAACTTAGTAGACATAAATAAAAAGAATGAAAGAAAAATTACAAAAAAAAACAAAAAAATTCAGAATTGTTTATAAATATTGAAAAAAATTTGTTCACTTCGCTACCGGTGTCATATATAATGATTGATGTTTATGTTAGTCATTTTTAGTTGAAATAACTAATTGGCAAAATGTCAAAGGGTTTAAAACTAATTTGACCAAATTGAAAAAGATAGAGACTTAATTGGTATATGTACAATAATTCTAGAATTTTTTTGGTAATTATCCCAAAAAAAGTGCACATTGCGGTGATCTAATACTTTTAGAAATAAAAAAGGAGGGTTAGTTGCAAAACAAATCCTCTAAGGTCCATCAAAAATGTCCCATTTCTTTTAGGAATAATAATACAAATAATTCTTAAAACTTCAAACCAATGTGTAATGTAGTTTATTAACTTTTAATTTATTTAATGTGAAATATTCAATGTATCATTATATTAATTCAAGTTTAAGAATAACATTAAATGTTTTTATATAACTTAGGGACTAGATTATAATGCATGAAAAATTCACGAACTTAGTTTGGAAACAACATTACATATTGAGTTAAATTTCATATATTATATTAAATAAATTAAAATTCATGATCACATTACAAATAGTATCAAAATTCATAAATTATTTGTGTTATTTTCTTTTTTTTTTAAATGGTGTTTTTTTTTTACTCGAAAGAAGAGAGACTGGAGTTCATTTCCAAACACCTCCATGAAGCTTTTTCTCTCTCGCATCTGCGAGCTCTCTCTCTACCCCATGGTAGCGCATTCCCATTTCCCACAAACCCTAAACTTGCAGCCCCGAGTTTTGCTCGCATTCACTGACTCTTCCCTTGACTTCTTTCTCCCCATAATCCAAAAAAAAAAAAAAAAAAAAAAAAAAAAAAAACACATGAAGAAATTGGAGTCTCGAGAACCCTTCGGAAAGAAGGTAAGAAGTGGCCGATCCTTCGGGAGTAAGGAAGATCCGCAGCTCTCGGCACAGATCTAAGCGGAATCGCCACAAAAAGTGAGTTCTCTCTGTCTTCTTTGCCTCGTGAGACGCATTTGGAGAGGAAGAATCAAGAACCGGATGATTTGTAGTCGGATAATTTCGCCAAAGATGCATACCCGAACATCATAAAAGAGACTATTAGCTCACGCATATGGAGAGCAAAGAAGAGAATGAAATGCGGATGGCAGCCCTATGTAAAAGTCTAGGGCATATGTGGTCGGAGGAAGATGTAGTTGAGGTATCGATGAAATTCCTCAACGAAAAAAAGGAGGAGTGTAGGCGCACCCTGTTCGGAAAGCTATTTTCCAAACCAAATGTAAATTACCCGGCATTTATAACTACAATGACCAAAGCATGGAAGGCGAAGGGGTCATATGTTCGCGAAGGAACCGGGGTTTTTTACTTTCATATTCCCTACGAGAGGAAGAAAAACAAATAATGCGAGGAACTCACCATGGTCGTACTCAACCAATTTGCTTTGGTGTTACAAAGCGGTGTCATCCGAAATCCCGAGCATTGCTATGAATTCTCAAAGGCTGCCTTCGGATTCGCATTGGAGGAGTCCCCCGGGCCGGAGAATAGCGAAAGTGTTCAATGACCTGGGAAAAAGGTTGGGAAAGGTTATTGAAATTCAACTCGACTCAACAAATCATGCTCGAACAAAGGAGGCGAGTAAGAGCGAGATTGACTTAACATTACCGTTGAAAGCGGGAGCGATTGGACATAGGCAACAAATGTCTCGGGTGGAGTTCAAATACGAGCGGTTACCACACTACTTTGCTTCTCTTGCGGACGGATTGGACACTATGCCACGATCGTCTCGAGATTCCATATGCAACTTCACCCCGGGCATTGGATAAAAAGGATCATATGGACCATGGTTGAAAGCCGAAACCAGCGACCACGGCCCTTATTGGGAGGCTTTCTATGGGAAAATAGAGGAGCTGGTAGTGGCAGATACTATACCTGAACCACCAACAGAACTGAGAGAGAAGAATTACACTGAGCAAGAGATGCCAACTGATATGCAACTTGTCGTCTGCAGCAAAAAGAGATCAGAAAGCAGCTCAGAACAGATAAACAACCCAGAAAAAGCCATTAATGAAGCAGAAATTGGAGACCGTGGAAAACAGATAATGAGCATAGAAAACCAAAATCCAGCAGTTTCTAAAGATTGGCAAAGGCAAAGCAAGAAGACAATGAAAGTTCAAAAGGCTAAAAACAGAAATGCATGCCGAGAGATATCATCCCTCATCCCGATGATGTGGACCTTTTGGAGACCCCTATGAACCCGATTCGGGAAGGACATGATTGGGCTTTGGTGGCTAGCCCTAATAAGCCACCACAAAAGCCATGAAAATTGTGAGTTGAATTGTCGTGGGCAACCCCCGACAATCCAGAGTTAAGAGCAATTAATGCTCGTGAAAGGCCCAACATAGTTTTTCTTATGGAAACGAAAAATAAAACAACCGGGGTGGAAAAGATTTGCAAAAAGCTTCGATTCAATCAACTTTATCTTGTGGATCCGCAAGGAACAAATGGGGGATTGCGCTTATGTGGCATGAGGAATTATGCTTAATGGTGCAAAAAGCTCACGAACTTCATTGATGTACAAAGTGCACGATCCCGAATCTAAAAAGTTAATGCAGATTACCTTCCTCCATGCATCTACGAGACTTTGGCGAGAGGATGGAATTGTGGAAACAGATTGGGAAACATCAAACCCGCAGCTCTAGTCCCCGGATCTCGCATGGGAGACTTCAATGAGATTCTATATATATGGGAGAAAATTGGGAAAAAGGAGGCAGACAACAGACGAATTGTAGCGTTCAGAACTATGATCAATGACTTATCCCTGATGGATATAGAAAGCCATGGATGCGCATTCACTTGGGCTAATAACAGGGAGGGCGATGAGCTGGTAAAAAGAGACTCGATCGAGTACTCTGTAATCTGGAATGGAGGGTTACCTTTCAGGACGCAGAGGTCCAGGCGCTCCCTGCTATAGGATCAGACCACAGTCCCCTTGTCCTTCGCCTCTATCCTATACAACACAAAAGGAAAAAACAGTTCAAGCCGAGACCTTCGGATGGATCATGCGAGAATACCGGGAAGTCATTAAGCGAGTCCGGGAAGATACTTCAACTCCACAAAGACATATTTGCAGCAAAATTGGGGAGAACATCGAAAGAATTAACGAAGTGGAGTAAAGAGAAGTTTGGCAATGCTTATTCTCGAGATAAAAGAGCTTAACCAAGCTTTACAAGCTATCACTAATCAAAAAGTTCAGCACACAAGTAGACGAAAGTGCAGCAACTTATCGGCCAAATAGCAAAGCATTGAGAAGACAGGGAAGAACAATTCAGGGGATGAGGTCACGTATCAAATGGCTACATTGGGGAGATCAAAACACCAGTTTTTTTCATGCAACGACAATCCAAAGGCGACATCAAAATCGTATTACAATGTTGCAATTAGAGGAAAATCGGTGGTGTAGAGAACCGGCAATGATAAAACAACACATTAAAGCGTTCTATGAGAACCCGTATAGTTCGGAGGGACAACGACACTACCAACCGATTATAGAACAATGTCCATCACCAATCACGTAAAGTATGAATGCGATCTGGTGGCAATACCTCTATTGGAAGAAATCAAGGAAGCCGTGTTTCAATTGGGAGCTCTCGGGGCTCCGGGGCCGACGGCTTCAATGGAGCTTTCTATCAAAAATCTTGGGCAACTATTAAAACCGATCTGCGGCAACTTGTATTGGAGTTCTTTCAAACGGGGAGCTTGATCACGGGCTCAACCCAGGACACACATTGTCTTGATCCCGAAAGTCAAAGGCCCCGAGACAATCGAGTCAATACGGACCAATCGATGCATGTAACTTTAGCTACAAAATTATTTCTAAAATACTAGCGAAACAGAGACTCAAAAAATGGCTGCCACTTATCATTGAACCAGAGCAGGGAGCCTTCGTCTCGGGGAGGCAAATTCAGGACAACATCTTCATTGTTCAGGAAACTCTGCATCAGCTGCGAACAACCAAAAGGAAGAAAAAACATCAGGCTATTGTAAAGCTTGATATGCAGAAAGCATATGACCGCATCGAATGGGATTTCGTGAGGGATCTAATGTTGCATATGGGATTCAATGCAAAATGGGTCTCCTTAATTATGCAATGCATAACAACGATTACCTTCACTTGAAGATAAACGGTGAAACTACATCTTTCTTCCATCCATCGCGGGGCCTCAGACAAGGCGATCCCCTCTCCCCCTACATCTTCATCCTGATATCCAATGCCTTAACCTGGTTATTGAAGAAAGCATTAGCAGACGGCACACTTAAAGGCATACAGGTAAATAAACATTGCCCTCAGCTTTCACACCTGATGTTTGCCGATGATGTTATATGTTTCCTAGATGGGACTATTACGAATGCCGAACCTCGCCCTCATATTAACACAATACTTTTGCTATGCAACGGGACAATTAGTTAACTTGAATAAATCGGGGGTTTATTTTAGTGGCCACCGCCCGAAACTTTACAACACAATCGGCCACCCAATTGCGAGTCCCTATACTTAAAAAAACAGGAAAATACTTGGGCATACCTACTGAGTGGGGACAATCCAAAAAATCGATGTTTTCGTGGATCCTGGATAGAGTAAACTCCAAGTTAGCGGGATGGAAAGAAAAAATGCTAACAAAGGCCGGTAAGGAAGTACTCATAAAAAGCGTGGTGCAATCCCTACCCACCTACGCCATGTCCATATTTCAGCCGCCTTTGTTTCAATTTGCCGAGCTATAGAACAACGGATTGCATCCTTTTGGTGGCGTAACGGAGATGCGAAAAGAGGTCCGCATTGGAAAACTGGGAAATATTAAAAAGTCGAAAAGATGCGGGAGGCATGGGCTTCAAGGATTTGATTACCTTCAACCGAGCTATGCTAGGCAAACAGGCCTGGCGTCTTGTTTCCTCTCCTTCAGCTCTATGGAGTCGAATGATCAAAGGGATTTATTTCCCTCATGGAGATTTCTGGAACGCGTCCAAAGGAACTCGACCATCCTGGGGTTGGCGTAGCTTATTGCTTGGCAGAGATACCATCAAAAACAAGGTTAAATGGTCAGTAGGGGATGGGAAATCAATTCGCATAAGGGAAGACAGGTGGCTATCACAAGGCACAATAGGGGGAACGGCAAACAAAGACAGAGCCAAAATTTGTATCGAACCGATCAATCCAGATCCAGAGAATGGAATAGACAATGGATTCACAACCACTTCGAAGAAAGAGTTGCAAATGAAATAGAAGCAATTCCCCTACCCCAAAGAACCAACGCAAGATAAGTTAATATGGACAGCAACAACGGTCCGGACAATATTCATCAAGAGTGGATATAATGAAGCCGGGAAAGAAAAATGCAACACGACGTCGAACCGGCCATCATGCTCATTTCAGCCGCCGCGCACCTTGTGGACACAAATTTGGAGTCTTGATGTGCCCCCCAAAGTTCGCTATTTCATCTGGAGCCTATGCCAAAACGCCCTCCCGACGAAGGAAAATCTGTATAGAAGAAAACTTGTAAGCGATCCAAGGTGCCCAAGATGCGGTTCAAGTATGGAAACAACAGAGCACATGCTTTGTTTCGTGCAAGTGGACGAAGTGCGTATGGCAAGATCCAATCTTTGAGCAAATCAGGGCCAAATAACAACATCAATCGCACGGATCGGTGGATTCTAACAGCCTTTCCGAAGAGATCGGGACTTACCCGCTCGGGAACTCATTAGCCTGATTCTCGTGGAACATCCGGAAGGCGAGAAACAACCGGATCTTCCGAGAAAAGAACCCCAACCGGCGGATCTGCTGTCCATAGCCAAGGAACAACGGTACACGCTCGGACGGGTAGATCGCACAAAAACGAGCGACCCCAAAATAAACTCTCACCTTTTCACCGGAGGCCTCCGGACGGGCAAAACATGAAGCTGAATGTTGATGCGTCGTGGAGACCCGGCGATTTCCTCTCGCTCTGTCGCCGGTATAGCACGAGACGCAAAGCAGTAGGGTTATCGACGGCCGCGGCAACGGCTAGGGTTTCCTCGGCGGTGAAGCGGAAACTCAAGCTCTCTCTCACGGGATCTCTTTTTGCACGAACTCACGGAGAAACACGGGAGGGATCGCCGAAGTCGAACTGGAAGCCACTTAATAGAAAGCGACTGTTTTGCTGCAGTAGAACAGGTTATGGGCCGGGCCGCCTACTCATGGGATCTTAAAGAAATCGTCCAGAAGTGTATGCATGGGCTACAGCAGAACAAGGACTTCACGGTAATATATAGCCCACGAGAAGCCAACGCAGCAGCGGACTGGATTGCTAGACACCACCGACACAACACCCTCCCACGTAATTGGGTATCTTCCCCCCCCCTTCCCCTATGGAATATATTATGTGTAGACCTTTCCCCCTCTGTGGTTTGTAAGACTTCACTTAATTAAGTAATAGTCACTCTCATTTCGACCAAAAAAAAAGAAAGAAGAGAGACTAAAAGCAACTTTTTAAAATTTTCAAAAATTTTCAAAACTTTATTCAAATTTCAAGAAATTATAAAGGGACTATCCAACTTCTAGGATGACTGGACTAAGGTCTGACGGCCCTGCCCATACTTCACAGAATGAGAAAGTACATATCAACTATCCAAAAATTGACTTCTAGCGAGTCAATAGCAGCATTCTTGTGATTAGGTAAGCTGGGCAACTGTGTAACCTTTGGTTTGGTTTCGATTGGGGATGGACTGAAAATGAAAGAGATTTTTGAATTTGCGATTTCATCATGAGAGATTAGACTTAAAGGGACATGAAATCCCCTGTTCAAATGTGTGAGATTTCGCGGTGTCATCATCTCATATGAACATGGAATTGCCCTGACAATTGCAACGAAAATAAACGAACGTGAGAAGACATTATGGTGACCCATATTTATTAAGATTCATTCCGATGTCCCCTCCCCCACCACTAGCTTATGGGATTGAACACGAGTCTAAATTATCTCAAAGTCGCACACCTTATTGAAGAAGACATTTTGCATTCGTATCATGTCTAATCACTCAATTCATTCCATATGAGTCGAGTCGTATTCACGTGTGAACAAGATGTGATAATTCAGTCAGGAGCATTTAAACCATCAACACGGACTCCCTCCTAGGATGCAAGACTTGTGCATATTATCAAAATATAAAATGTCAGATTGATCATTTAAGTAATATATGCCATCCAATACATAGGAATTGTCAATTTTATATTCAACTAGCACCCTTGGTTGCGCATGTTTGCTTGAATATGTATGTGCACAGGCACTTAGGTCGCCCTTGAAAATCAATAGAAATAAAATTAAAGTGGAAAAAAAGGAAATTTCTAAAACTATTCATCCTCCGTACCCGTTTGATTCCGATCTTGAATTTATTCAAACTTTTCGGCCCAGATTCATCTCATCTCGCTTCAAAGAAAACAGAAAAAAAAAAAAATCAAACCTCAAAAGTCCACCCGCCATGTCAGCCACCCGGCCGCCACGTCATACGGAAAGCACCAGCTTGACCCCCAAATCCTGATATGGTGATCCCTGTCTCATAAAGTAAATAATTTGTCTTTATAATTACGCAACAAAAATGAAAAAGGATTTTTCGCAATTAAAGTCAATTAATAAATAATAATAATAATAATAAAATGATCGGTTTCGAAACACACCTCGAACTTTGACAACCGATTCTAATCCGCCAGGTCAAGCAAAATAGAGAGAGAAAATCTCAGTCCCTCCCTTCCTTCCCTCCTCTTCAAATCACACATTTCCCCAATCCCTCTCTCTCTCTCTACCCGAAATTCCTCCGTTCCGTCCGCCGCCGCCGCCGCCGCCGCCGCCGAGAAATGCCGATCCTCCGCCCGCTCCGCCGCCGCCGCGCCGCCCGTCCCCGCTCCTCGACGCGCGAATTCGGGCTTTGAGATTCCGAATCTACCCCCGCTCGCCGTCGCCGCGGCGGCCTTCTCCGAGAGAGAAAAGCTCGCTTCCCGTTCGCGCTTCTTCGAGAGAAGAGAGAGAGAGAGAGAGAGAGAGAGAGAGAGAGAGAGAGAGAGGTTGTTGCGCCGGCGGAGTGGAGAGAGATGGATGGGGGAGGGCAGTACAACCCTCGGACTGTGGAGGAGGTGTTTAGGGATTTCAAGGGCCGTCGCGCTGGCATGATCAAAGCTCTAACCACTGGTCTCCCCTTCTCTCTCGTCGATTGCTTGTTAGCTTGTGTGTGTATATCGTCTTGCGATTTCGCGTTAGTGTCGGTCCGGTGGTTTTTGCTTTCTGGGTTTCTTCAAGATTCACGGGTCGGTGACGTTTTATCGTGTTGTTGCGTTTCTTTGTTTTGCAGATGTTGAGGAATTCTATCAGCAGTGCGATCCTGGTTAGGGTTCTAATTTTCGCATAATTAATAATATTTTTTTTTTAACTTGTATCGCGTTGCTTGATGTCGAACGTTTTGCTGCGGCGGTGGATTTTACCAGTTTGGTTCTTGAGCTTAATGATGCGATTTGTTTTCCTTTTTATGACGGTTGCATTGTGATTATGGCGGTAAAGCAGTGTCGAGGGATTGGCCTTCTTTAAATTCCGTGTTTCGCCATTTCTTGGGTTTGGGAGTAGACGTTTGGTGTGGGATGTGCGAGTTGAGCGTCTAGTGCAAACTGCGAGTTTGGGCATTTTTGTTCCGTAGGAGCTTGAATTCGCAGCCTGTCAACAGACTCCCAGGTGATTTGGCTCTTTTCACATGGTTGAATTCTTGGCCTTGCTTTGTTGTTCGGGTTTTCTCTTTGGTTGGCGGATGAGACTAGTAATTTTCTTAGATGGACATTGCTGAATTTCTCAAATTTGGGTGGCAGAAAACCCGATTTGCTTAGAATAGTTCGTCTTCAGATCTACTAGACTACTCTAGAGCATCCATCTTTCCTAACTGTTGCCAACCTGATTTGCTTAGAATAGTTTATCTCTAGATCTACTAGACTACTCTAGAGCATCCATCTTCCTAACTGTTGCCACCTCTTTTGTTCCCTCCCGATACTTTCTCTGTTCTTCTAGAAAAGCCCTCTCAGCTTTGCTATGTCATGCTTCGTATAAGAGCAAACTTCTTGGGTTCGGGACCTCTTTTGTCTATTTCATGCTATATGCAAAGAGTTTCCTCTGATCAGGTACTAATTTACTGAAGTGGCTTATAAAATATAATGGTATACCCCGCTCCATACTTGTGCCCAGTTTGTGTGAGGAGTGGATTTTGCAGGGAAGTTCTGGGGGCTTACCAGTGCCACATAATTGCACATGCCTTTTGCTCTGTTTCAGGAATGTTAATCCTCAAAAATGGATGTTATTTTCCACTTAGCCAAAAAATTTTCACATTCACTGGGTTTCTGTGATATATTCCCTTTCCAAACATTTGGGGCTAGCTACTCGAGTAGTATGAGAAGTTGTGTCACCTTGTTCTATTTGTTTGGAACCACCTGCTGCTGCCAGTTTTTCAAATTTGCAAACTGTGGTAGGGAAGGGAAAAGAAAGCTTTTAAATTTCCCATGCAAAAGGCATTCGATTCTCCTCTAGAATAAGGAATTTCGATGTATATCTTTCTCTCCCTGACTGGTATGTTTGGTATTTACATTGGTCTCCTGGATCTGCCAGCCCCTTTTTAATTGTTGGGTTTTGGAGTCTCCTTCTTCAGTGTTTGAGATAGGTTCTATTAACTTTTCATTTTTCATTGAGTTATAACATTCCATATCCTGAAGAGACATAGTCTCGACTCACGACTATTGTCTAAAGTTTTCATGTGTTAGTTTTCTGACTTGATTGGTAATTATTGATGGTGAAATAAGGTCATTTGGTCCAACTAAATTGTCTAATTGGTATAATTGTTCAAAGTGTCTTGGGCTTCTGATTTAGTGTAGTCCAAGGGTAATGCTGGATATGTTTGATGTGTATTGTTATCCTTTGGTAGTCAAGGGCATTGGTTTTGAAAAGGAATTTTGGTCTTTCCAACATGTATATCTGTATGAGACTCAAGGTTGGTGATTTTTTGCTCCTTGAATTTCTTTTTGTTGTGTAATTACCCGTTTAAGCTTTTGCGATCGAGCTTCCCCCTGATCCTGATCTACCTGGTTTGAGCTTTAGCTTTCTAGCTTCCCACTTCTCCATATAGTTATATGCTTCTGCACTTAAGTAAGCTGAAGATTTTTTATGGAGTAAAGTAAACTGAAGATATTAGGGGATATCCTTTCTTTACTAATTGCAAATTTGTCTTGGAAGTGTCATTAAATGAGTTGATATCATGTTCTGTGGCATAATGTTGCCACGATGTTTTATTGGCCTCATAGGCTTTTGAGCATTCTCATCAGAAGAGTAGTGTGGAGTGGTGCTTGGAGCAGTCATTTGGCAACTGCATGTCTGTTTTTTTAGTTAGCCATCTTAGAAGCATGTCTGTTGTCTTAGCCATTTAGAAGCATTGCCTGTATTTTTCCACATGCTAATGTTGCTTAATGTTTGGCTATATTGATTATTGACTGTATTTTATCCACATGCTAATATTGCTTAATGTTTGGATATAAGGCGGTGTAAGTCTGGTGAATCCACCATGATCTATATGTTGTAATCAAAGATTTCTGATATAAACTGTTTGTCTAGATGTCAAACTTCATAGTAGAGGAAATGCTTTGCTAGTTGCCGCATCTTCTAAGCAGTCCTATATTCATCGTCTTTGCTTTCAGAGAAGGAGAATCTGTGCCTGTATGGATTCCCTAATGAAAAATGGGAAGTTAATTTGCCTGCTGAAGAAGTGCCGCCAGAGCTACCTGAGCCTGCACTTGGCATTAACTTTGCTAGGGATGGAATGCAAGAAAAGGACTGGTTATCCCTGGTTGCTGTACACAGTGATGCATGGTTACTATCTGTGGCCTTTTATTTTGGTGCTAGATTTGGTTTTAACAAGGCTGACAGGCATGTCTTTCTCTTCTCCCCAGACCTGTTAGAGTACCACTTTCAATTTTGACCTTCTTTTAGTTCTTATTCTTTCATGAAAGAACTTGGTGTGTTGCATCACACTGCTTGTTTACCATAAACACTATTTGTTGCAGGAAGAACCTGTTCGCCATGATTAATGATCTCCCAACAATATTTGAAGTTGTAACTGGAGCTGTCAAGAAACAGACAAAGGAGAAGATATCGGTTTCGAATCACAGTAGCAGCAAATCCAAGTCTGGCTCAAAAGTGGTAAAATGACTCCTTTCTCCTATTGCTTTTTTTTTCTTTGTTTTTTTTCAAGATCTTTCAAATCCACTAACTTGTAGTGGTTCTTTAAGGTTTTTTTCCAAACTTGCTCTGCAACAATTTGTTACTTGTTTGGTGTTGGTTTTATACTGAATGTGGTTCCCACTTAGTTTAAGAGGGAGAGTACCGTAGTATCATTCTATTAAATTATACTATATATCATCGACAAGTGGTAAATATATCTTCTTTTCAAATATGTATCTCTATTTTAGCTTGGTAGGTCTAGTTTCTCATGTACTTCAAATTTCAAGGTAAGTTGTCTGGGTTGTGAGTTGAATCTGTGACTTATAATGATTTATCCATATTCACCTCTTATACTTAGTTTTATCCTTAGTGAATCTGTTGGAAACTTTCTTCAGTTGATACTCATGGTCTTGAAATGTTCTCTAATCTGTTCTTTGTGACATCTGTATGGTAGTGTCATATCGAGTTGTGGGGATATTTAACTTAAGAGGGGGAGTGGCGATCATGAGAAATTTCAATCGCGTATTGATTTGCTTGTGCCTGGGATGTGTTCATTTGGTTGTAGGTATTATTACCCTCTTGCTTGTGAGTCTTGGGCAGTCTTTGCTTGAAATAGGTCTGCTATTTGATTGTGAAATTGCTTCTAGCCGCTAGAAGAAGTTGACTCCCAACCCAAGTATGAGTGAGTCACAACCCAAAGAAATATGGGATGTTAATATGTATGAAACTGCGTTCCATGATTCAGTGCATCATTTCATTTGTTGACGTAAACTTTTTACCTGACTCTCACCAACTTTCATGGGAACGGAACAGCGAGGATCAGATTCAGGCAAATTCACAAGGACTATCCAAGCAAAGGATGAAGATGACGTGGTGGACGGAGAAGATGAAGAAGAGCATGGGGATACTTTGTGTGGGGCCTGTGGGGAGAACTATGCTTCAGACGAGTTCTGGATCTGTTGTGACATGTGCGAGAAGTGGTTCCATGGGAAATGCGTGAAAATTACTCCTGCCAGGGCTGAGCACATCAAGCAGTACAAGTGTCCCTCCTGCAGCAATAAGAGAGTGCGTACTTGATATAGCTGGTGCCGTGCCCATAAGCTCTCTCCCCCTCGTAGTTCCGTTAGGTTGGTATATGCTAATTGCTGTCAGGTCGTCAAGTTTTCACATCGTACCAAACATTTGGTGTTGGGAACCTTGTCATCGTGGTTCACATTTGTAGGTAGCAGGATTTAAGCATTTACCTAATTCTAGATTAGGAGTTATTTGTACTTTCAGTTGGAAAACAGTTTGTTCTTCCATTGCGTAACATGCTCTCTCTCTCTCTCTCTCTCTCTCTCTCTCTCTCTCTCTCTCTCTCTCATATTTTCTGGTGCTGCTTCTCCAATGACACCTGTAATATGAGGTGGGCACCCATGAAATTAGCTTCCCTCGTCTTAGTGGCGTACCTTACGAGATTGTCCATGGCACTCACGTTATATGTGCGCAAGGCATGTTACATTGGAAAAACATTAAATGCGGCAAGGAATCTGTGTCAACGTCCTGTGTCGATAAACATGGCGTCGTTCTCAGTTATAGTTATTTTCTCAACGATGATTGATGGTCCCACTTCCTTCTCTGGATTGCCCTCGCTGCGATTGGTACTCCTCGCCCTTGAGGTGTAGGAGAAACATGTTGGTGATAGTAAATGCGCAAAACATGTTTTGGTGCACAACATGTGAGGGATCTGTCTACAATTTTTTCATTTGGGCTGATGAAACGCATGGTTCCGGTGATTGTACTGTTGTTAGCGACGTTCTTGGCATGGTGTAGTGAGTCAGGGTTTGTATCCTTCATTATCGAGCTAGTAGCTTTCTAAGCGTATAAACGTCATGCACCAGAAGCACATTCCAGAAACTCTCGTTTCCACCGAGACACAATGGCGGAGGACGCAATTCAAGTCAACAGAAGGGGTTTTACCGTCCTGGGATCACAGCATCTGATCAGATTCGGCTCGTCAGAGCGAAGCCTCGATCATTACGAGGACCATAGCGAATCTCGTGACGACAAAAGCAAAGTGCCTTATCATCACATTCTGGGGGTTATTATTAAAATATGAAGCGGAGGGCTGCTTCACAAATGGGTCAATAGCGGACGCCATTAAGCATCGTGCGGTTTGGTTGGTGGATTCGTAAACCAATATTTGCTTCAGGCTCAAAAGCCCTCAGCCATCGGCATTTTTCACTTGAATTCGCTCTTTGAACGTGACTTATCCTGTATGCTTCTGCGATCAATCATGGACCCCGATCGAAAAGGAGAGAGAATCCATTCTTATGCTTGCTTTGCTGGAACTTGGCGGCTTTCGGCTGGAAGAGGGTTTCGTACACAAAAGATAGATCTCCAGCCACTGCCGCAGCATACGATGTACGTCTCCATTCATTCAAAGTCGATCATCGCGTGGCAAAGTTATCGAAACGAATAGAAGCGAGCGTGATGGTTTTACTAGATGGGAATATCGTGCGCGTAATGACTTGAGTTTTGGATCGACTGGGGAGATAACACCTCATGAATTGCGTACGCAAAGAGAAGTAACCCAGAAATGGGGATGCGCTTTTGGCCTTTTGCTGAGATATGCGGAGGAGGATTGATATTTCATTGGGAGGAGCGGCTCATGAACAGAGAATGGTCTAAAGAGGGGAAGGAAAACCCGAAAGAAAATTGAAACGAGACGGGTCTCGACACGTGGCGAAATTGTATGGAGTGGTATAACTTAAGGTGGAAATATCTTTTGGGGCTCTTCTACAATGAGTGGTGTTTGGTCTTGGAAGAGAGAATTTGTACCTATTTTTGTCGCCTAGGGGCAACTCTTCCAATTATAAACCCGTCTTATTCGGAATTGATTTCATTGGTAGCAAGAATACATTTTCAATGATGGAAGATGTAAGGAGCGACCCCTATCCCCACTTGTCAATGATATCGTTCACTTTGGGTTGGAGCTCACATGGTTTTGTTCTTCTGAGCTTTGATTAGAAAAGGCTAATTAAGACCAGTGTCACTCCTTATATAGGACATTATCTCACCACACCTAGGTGATCACCATCTAGAGTCGGAGTGGCACCTTGTTCAAGCCCTCTCTGGCCCCCATGATCACTCCCACCCTCGTTGGACCGGGTTGTTATAGGATTATTGGCTTCGATATCATTATAAGGGCCGGCCTCTTACCCCACTTGCCAACGATATTGTTTGCTTTAAGCCGGAGCCTGTATGGTTTTGTTTTTTTGGACTTCACGCAAAAAAGACCTTGTTGACAGTTAAGATTGTTGCTATTTCTTATATAGCACATTACCTCACCACATCTAGGTGATGTGTGATTCGGTTCATTCCTATCCCCATGCCATTCTAAAATTAGAGCTGCACCTTGTTCGAGCTCCCTTTGGCCCTGGCGATCACTCCGGCCCTCGTCGGACCGAGTCTTACAGAAGAGATTATATTTGAAACTCAATCTATTCGTTAGTAATGTCATCTAACCCTACTTGTAAAAGAAAAAGAACTAAGGATTAAAACAAGCTCGTGAAAATAACTCTTTAACATCCCGGGGCCCTCTTCCCAACTTCACTTGGGAAGGCCAACATCCTTTTATGGCCCCCTTAGCAAGGCCGTAACTAAACGCATAATAGTCACGTTAGAATTAGATACGGATTTAAAGTTAGACGTCATTCGCTCGATAAAAATTAAAAAGGACTACGGAAAATTCGAGCGGACCATAATCGAGGCCGTCACTTTCCAGTGGCATGATTCATACAAGAATCTCCACCTGTCTCCCCTTCATTTCCGCGACGTTGAGAGGAGTCTTACGTTCTCGGGCGAGCGACACGCCGAGTGACAATGGCCCGTTTTTGTCCTAACGCAGCACCAACGTATTCCACACTTCGAGCAAACGAGGCACGCGACTGGGAACTGTTGGAAAACGACGGCTTCCCCTTTCGGGTTGAGTACTCGGAAGGTGCGGGCGTGGCCTTGCGTTAGGTGAGGTCGGTCAAGGTCGAAAGATTATTCTAGGACAGGGGTCTTTTGCCAAGAAGGGGGGCAAGTCTTAGAAAATTTGAGGTGCAGTCAGCTCCAACCTTTGCTGACTGTAGGAAGGAGTTGATTGTTGACGAGTTTAGGTTCCCACATCAATGTCATGAGCGTGCCGCTCATGCGCACGCTCCATTAATCTACTCTTTACCAACGTGACATTAGGTCAAGTAGGGCTACCCGTTGAGTTTTAGCATATTAATAAGCGGAAGGAAATCAAATTGACAAGAATTTTAACCTAATTAACAGCGAGAGAACCGGAAAGAGCCTAGGATGAGAATCGAGCGCCTCTCAGCGATCGAATTGTAGTATGGAGAAGCGTCCTTGGCGACGGGCTGAGGCCTAATTCCCTAGAAGATGGTGCCGTATAGATGCTTGCTTTCCTACTAATTCAAAGGGTGGAGAGAGACGACTAACAATTTGTAGGCTACTGAATGTCTAGCTCAAGCCATGGCTACCCTACACCACCCTCGAACCAAATATCTAACGTTGGTGGGTGCGTTGTTGTAGCCTCACGAAGATGTCGGGGGTTAGGAAGTCTCACCACAAGAGGGATACCATAAATGCATGATTAAGCAGGTCTCATGACTATTAGGATTAGGTGCAAAGAGTAAAAGTGAAAGAGAAATCAAGACACAAGATTTATCCTAGTTCACCCTTTTAAATTAGGGCAGCGAGGGATTCAACTGTAATTCGTAGTCCGCACCTTTCTGTAACAATCATCAATTACCAAAAAATAGATTATATATACTTAGAAGCTATTCATGGCCCAAGTTTAATCTGTAAATAAAATATGCGCTCAAACTATAAAATCTATGTAGCGACTCGGGACAGTGCCCCCGTGACCCCACCTGCTCACTAGTAAGTAAGACCAGCGTGCTTTCCACATGGGAAGTGAGAACTACACCCCAATAACAATATGGAAGTCCCACGAAAGGGACTATTAGGAAAAATTGCAAAAGTTAGGAAGGGTTAGAATGTAAATAAATCGAGCTGAGACAGTTTCGCCGGAAGTTGCCCCGCCCCAAGTCTCCTTTACTTTACAACTGAGTCAACGAATAGTCAGTTAAGCTAGCCTAGACAATATTACGTTCCAACTAATGTGCGTCGGTCCACGTGATTATCGCGATCGAGGTCAATTGGCTGAAGATCCCGTGAGCTTCGTTCGAAGCTCGACAGGTAGAAATTCGACTACTTCGACGAGCTGATTCTACGCGGACGCCGAGAGGACACTTAGGTTTTCCGTCGAGCGAAATACGGTAGAAGATCGTATGGCCGATTTTTCGATGTCAAGACCGGAAGAATATCTTGGGCTGATCGAAAAACGAGCAATTCACGTCGAATTACAGAGGTTACGAGCCTTATCTCGTGAGAGTCGCGAACCGGGGTTGATCTGATCATTGGGGTCGGTTCATGCTCGAGCCGCGGTTTCTAAATCAAACTAGCGATTATTATATGGTCTATGGATGACCATGGACCGATGTTAATGAAACTTAATTGTGAGACTTATAGATAGGACGGATGATTTATGAGAATTTGGTCAAATGGTCCATGGACCTGCCAAAGAATCTACAGACAAAAGTACTAGTGTCAAAAAAGATACTTTGTCAATTCAGTGCTTAATTATTTTAACTTTGTCAATTGAGTTCTAAACAATTTCACGTTTCATGAATCGAGTCCATCCGGGCATCCTACGTGAACATGCCTAGCTGACGTTGAAGTAGCCAATTTTTCGAAAACATCTTAACATTTCTTCGAATTTTTTTGTTCTTTCTTTATTGTTTTCCTCTGGGCCAGCAAGGTCCCGGCGAAGCGCACGCCCCCTGCCGGCCACTAAACTACGTGCATCTCGTGTGCTTTTTGTTCCCTTTCATGGCATGGATCGCATGGCAATGGGAGGGAGTGCCAGAATGGAGTGTGGCAATGCCTCTGGAGTCAAAAAACCTGTCATCTCCTTTTCCAACCTAACCAAAGCAAAGTCCACTAGTATTGGAGCTTAGGACTAGGAGGACCCCCACAGAAACTTAATGCCACTTTCCCCTCACTTTCCAAGCAACACAATGCCCTCTCATTTTGATCCACTCCCCCTCGACACAATTTCTCACCTCCCTTCCCTCATGACTTTTGACCACATTGACGCAGCCCCCCTTTCCCACTTACTGACTCTCTCTCTCTCTCTCTCTCTCTCTCTTTCTTTCTCTATGTTGTCATTGCTTTGCTATAAATACCATTCACTCCCTCCCCACTTCCCTCCCAAACTCAAAGCAAATCAAAATCTCACTTCCTCTAGAAGGAGAAAGGCCCCTTTCCATCTTGTATCTTCTTCTTTGCTCCTCTCAAATCTTTAAGCTTTCCATCTTTGTAACATGGCCGCCTGTGTCGGAAATGCGTGCGCCGATGAGACCGTCGTCGACACTTTCGTGCCGACCCCGGTCCATTGGGATAAGGCCGCTCAGTCCCTCCGGTGCACCCACTTCGAGGAGGTGAGGAGCCTCTTGTCCCAGTTTGAGGACGCCCGGATCGTCGACATCCAGGGCACGGCCCTCTCCGTGGCCCAGGTCACTGCCGTGGCCCGGCAGAGCGAGGTCGAGGTCCAGCTCAACGAGGGTGTGGCCCGAGACCGCGTGTCGAGGAGTGCTGACTGGGTTGCTGAGACCATCAGCTGCGGCCGGGACATCTATGGTGTCACCACCGGGTTTGGCTCCACGTCCAACCGGAGGACCACCAAAACCTCGGACCTGCAGACTGAGCTCATCCGGTTCCTCAACGCCGGGGTGATCGGGAGAGAGAATCTCCCGCCAAGCTACGCGAAGGCGGCGATGCTGGTGCGGGCAAACACGCTCATGCAGGGCTATTCAGGCATCCGGTGGGAGATACTCGACGCGATGGCTAAGCTCATGAACCAGAACTTGATCCCCAAGATGCCCTTGAGAGGGACCATCACCGCCTCAGGCGATCTCGTGCCGTTGTCTTACATTGCCGGATTGCTGACCGGCAGGCACAACTCGAAGGTCGTCACGCCAGAAGGAGAAGAGATTTCGGCAGCGGAAGCATTGAAGAGGGCCGGAATTTCGGGTCCATTTGAGCTGCAAGCTAAAGAAGGCTTGGCTCTCGTGAACGGGACTGCCGTCGGGTCGGCAGTGGCCGCGACGGTCTGCTTCGATGCCAACATTTTGGCCCTCTTGGCGGAGACTCTCTCCGCCATGTTCTGTGAAGCAATGCACGGAAAGCCCGAATTCACAGACCCTCTCACTCACCTCCTCAAGCACCATCCAGGCCAGATCGAAGCGGCTTCTCTCATGGAATACCTCCTAAACGGGAGCGAATACATGAAGGAGGCGAAGCTCCGCCATGAGAAAGACCCGCTCACGAAGCCAAAGCAGGACCGCTACGCACTTCGGACTTCTCCTCAGTGGCTTGGGCCGCAAGTCGAAGTGATTCGTGCCGCGACTCACTCTATTGAGAGGGAAATCAATTCCGTGAACGACAATCCGCTCATCGATGTCGCCCGCGACCTCGCCCTCCATGGAGGGAACTTCCAGGGCACTCCAATTGGCGTCTCTATGGACAATCTCCGGATTGCCCTGGCTGCAATAGGAAAGCTCTTGTTCGCACAATTCTCTGAGCTCGTCTGCGACTATTACAACAACGGGTTGCCTTCAAATTTGAGCGCGGGGCCTAATCCCAGCCTCGACTATGGCCTCAAAGGCGCGGAAATCGCCATGGCAGCTTACTGCTCCGAGCTCCAATACTTGGCAAATCCCGTCACAACGCACGTGCAAAGCGCGGAACAACACAACCAGGATGTGAACTCTCTCGGCCTAATTTCAGCGCGAAAAAGTGCAGAGGCCATTGATATCCTGAAGCTCATGTCTGCGACTTACATGGTGGCACTTTGTCAGGCAATTGACCTCAGGCACCTGGAGGAGAACATGAGAGAGGCCGTGAAACGCTCGGTCCTCCAAGCAGTGAAGAAAACACTTTACATGTCAGAAGATGGCTTGCTGCTTGAATCGCGATTCTGCGAGAAAGAGCTCTTGCAGGTCGTTGAACATGAGCCCGTCTTCTCCTATCTAGACGACCCAGCCAATCCTTCCTACGTTCTACTGCCCAAACTGCAAGAAGTACTTGTCACGAGAGCTCTCAAGGACCCAAAGACCGAAGATGCAAGCGAGAATGCATACTCAATCTTCAAGCGGATCCCGATATTCATCGAGGAACTGAAAGCCAGGCTTGAGGAGGAGGTGCCGAAAGCGAGGGAGAGGTTCGACAATGGGGAATTTGGTGTCGAGAATAGGATCAAGAACTGCAGGACTTATCCTGTATACAGGTTTGTGAGGAGTGACATGAGGACTCAGCTTCTGAGTGGTGCAAAGAAGGTGAGCCCAGGAGAGGAAATAGAGAAGGTGTACGAGGCCATCGATGAAGGAAAACTAGGAGATGTTCTGATGCAATGCTTCAAGAACTGCAGTTCATGAACTTGCTGGTTCTCGAAGTAGGTCAAATTGCATTCATCAGGATTTACCAGCTTTTTTTTTTCTTTCTTTTCTTAAAGTATTGATCTGTGTGGTACTGGTATCTTAATGAGAAACATCGGAAATGGAATCTTGTAATGTTCTGATGAACGAAATAATGAAAGTTCAAATTGTATTCACATCTGTCAATGAGTGTAAGAGTTTTCATATTCCCATAAGAATCTCAAGTAAAAACCTCTGATTCATAGAGAGAATGCGCTTATTTCTCTCTTTAGTCTGTATCCATTATGAATTCTGTCCTGAAGCTCAAGCAATCAGGCCAAGAAAGGCTGGCCTCCAATTGCTGATCCAACTCGAGCTTTTTTCACTGAATCAATGGCATGCCAAGCCACAACAATTGATGCGCATGTATCAGGAGAATCTGTCACTTGATCATCAGTGGTGTTTTCCCAGCAGCCAAAAATCTGCAGTGTCCATAAGAATCTAAACTGCAGACTTGACTTATTGAAGATTTTCATGCCTGGCTTGTCATATTATTAAATAGGGATAAGTGAGTTAGAAGTCCTAAAACTTATCATGAAAATGCAATTGAGTCCTAAAATTTTTAAAAAGTGCAATTAAGTTATAAAACTTATTATGAAAGTTCAATTGAATCATAAAACTTTTAAAATGTTCTATAAAGTCCTAAAATTTGTCTTGAAAATGCAATCAAATCCTAAAAATTTCAAAAAGTGCAATCAATGGTAGTACCTAGATTGAACCACTTTGACAAGTATTAGGATTTTATTGCATTTTTTGAAAATTTTATGACTTAATTGCATTTTATGACAAGTTTTAGGACTTAATTATACTTTTTAAAAGCTTTAGAACTTAATTACATTTTCATGATAAATTTTAAGACTTTCAATACACTTATCCCTATTTTATATCCAACCTAAAAATATAGTTGAATTACCTGGAAATCAATCAGCAAGAAAAGATGCCCATAGAAAGGAAAGTGATGGAAAGGGCAAGAATGGACATGGCCCATCCTCACCTTTTTTCTATCTAGTAAGTGGGAGAGGCTGTTCCACGTCGTCATTCGCTGTACGCGAACATGAACCCATCCTTTGTCCTTGCTCAATACTTAAATCTTTTTCTTCTTGCTTTTTTGGGTAGCTTTCTAGGACGAATTTCGGAGTATACCTCGTAAATTTTTTTCTCTGCCTCGGGCTGTCTCGCAATACCTTCTACTAGATGCAGTTTTGCCTGATTTCATCTGCAGTTTTAAGTGTTTTGAGACTTATAACACGGTGTAACGCAGCATGACCGTCGGTTTTTTTGTGCTTTATCCTTCTCTCGCATTGACGATGAGCTCATGCTCAAAATCTTCATCACTGCACCTTACCAATCCATCGTAGTCAATACAAGAAAAATTATCATTCATTATGTAGATCAGATACAGATTATGATGTTGGACGCAAATTGCGTAACCCCAAGATCTCCATAACAAGAATAAGAACAAGCGTAATTGAGTAGAAAGATTAACGCACTGTTTTGGAATCCATCAAATATAAAGCGGAAGCGAAAAGGGATTACCCACTCACCGGGGATCCACTGTTGTTTGAAGCGGAAGCGGAAACACACGTTCCACGCGCAGTCCTTCTCCTCTATCGCCCTCCGTATCACCGGCTCAATGAGGCGACCCCCTCACGTGTAGCGTTAGGAAACGCCCTTAGGTGAGGATACGTGAGAATTAGGGTTAGAGGAGAGACTTGAAGACTATTTATAGAGTTTCCAGTCCTCCTCTCATTACGGGCCGAGGCTCAACTCGGCCCACACTAGCCACCCATATTAGACTAATTAAACCTTCTATCTCACCTGTAGACCAAACCCCGTAAAACGATAAACGTTAAACGGTAAATTACAATATCAATTAATGTAGTCCACAATTAGAAAAACTCTTACATTCTCCCACTTGGACTATATTAATTGAAATCGTACCTTATGTGCGCACATTGGTCTAGAGATAATTCTTAATAGTCAATCCTATCCCATAAAGTCTTAAACACCGAATCATGGCGGTAATCGCATGTATACACACAGGCCTTCCATGGTCACGAGTGCTCTCGACTTTATTAATATGGATTCAATATGGTAGTGTGTCAAATGGATAACATCTCTCTCATAGAGATCCCGTTTGTAAGTCACCATTCTCTTACCTTAGGTGTCATAAAAAACTTATGCCACTAGAGAATGCTTTATGGTTCCAATGAACCCACATATGTCTTGTCCTTATGGTTAACCTTTCTTTATGTATCACAAGACATATGCACAAGGCTAATAACCGGATGCCCGGATGCCCCTAGCCTTCACTCAAGGTTTATACAATCCATTGAGACTTTATTAATATGTATTCAACATAATAACAACACATTCAAAATATTTTATTGAATGCAAAAGTTGATACATATCAAACCGTTACAAAAGTGTAACGAACACGCAGATGAAACCTTTATCGAGTAAAGCCAAAATAGCTCCCACTAAACAACAGTATCCGAAGATACTCCTAGGCCCATGCTTAATGACATGTCACTCAAATACACATGGACGTAGGTTTTTAATTAGTGGATCTGCAATCACAACATCTTTGAAAATATGTTATATTATAAGTCACATTTAAATACCGTTTCTTTATGATAAAAAATATTTGACCACCATATATTTAGACCCCTTGAGACCTCTGTAGTAAATAAATAATACTACAAATTTGTTATCTCAATACAACCGTATGGGTCTATCCATCAAGTTAAAACGATCAACTCCGTCATGAGGTTACGGAGCCTAAAAGCCCAAGTAACAGCCTAAAAGAATGTTACTAACACTACTTACATAGTATAAGATAACAAAGAACTTTATTTACTGCACTCCTACTAACATAAATCTGTATTCCGTTATTGATTGCATGTCATCAGAACAGCCAACAAAGTTTACATCTAAATATTCTACTAACTGCAAGAATTGAACATAGCTATAAATTAGTATATAATCTTTTGTCTTCTTTAAGTACCTTAAAACCTTCTTGACAGCAACCCAGTGATCATGTCCTGAATTTGACTGATATCTGCCTAGAAGTCCCGTCACAAAGACAACATTTAGTCTAGTGCAAATTCGAGCATACATTATACTTTTAAGTGCACACGACACAAGGTACACCATTTAATTAGATTTTTTCAATATCTAAATAAGGACAATGTGATAGATTTAGTCCATCACCCTTAACAACGGGAGCAATTCCTGGCTTGCAATAATGTATATTGAATATTTTCAATATACAATCGAAATGTCCTCCGAGAAAATCTAATATAATATGGCAAAAATAATCCTTACTGAGACCTCGGTCTGAAAAGGATAAAAGATGTCTCAAGGTCACAACTTGTAAGCAAAACATCAAGTACATAGAGTATGAGAAAAAAATAAATTTCCTCCCACCGACCTTGCAAAGGTATATTGAATTACTTTGTTCCCAATTGAACAAAATAACAATACTATGAAACTTTAAAAATATTGTCTGGAAATTTGCTTAAGACTATAAATAAGACTTTTCAGTCTACACACAAGTTTACTTGAAACATTTATTGCAAAATTCTCCAATTGCACAATATAGATTTTGTATCTATTTGGCGTAACTCCAAATCAAAAAGAGTTATTAATGCCACATTCACTCTGAAAGAATCTTTAAAAATACTAGAAAGAAATAGTTATTTCTTCACTATAAACAATCCACCCCTCTTTCGAGTGAAAACTTTAGTTACCAATTTGGCTTTAAATTCCACAATCTTTCTTTGAAATTCTTTTAGTTTGTACACCAATTTGCAACTAATAAACTTGTGATCTTTAAACAAGTCGGTGAGTTTCCAAACATGTTTCATAGATTGTATATCGCCTTTTTATGGCATCTAATCACACACTTGATTGAGGATAAGAAACAACATTTATTTATGTCGCTAAATCAACCGTGTAGTGGATATTATAGTCATGCCCTTACAAATAGACTATATAGTCTAATGGAATAACTGATCGTCTTCCCCTAACAAATCTCCTTAATAAAGCTGCAACCACTTTATTCTGCACTTAAGAGGTTTAAGAAATTTCATTATAAACTATATCAAGAATAGTACCTTAAACCTCAACAAGTTTAGTCTATGGTACGGAGATTCCACAATTGTCTGTACCACAATTGTTTATATAGGCAAAGACAAAAATACAAGAACATCCATCATACTATTATCTTTAATAGTCGAGGAGCATTATCCTCTACAATTACATCAATCTTTAGAAACTTTAGAGTATGCGATTCCATAATTCTTGTATCTTCTTTAGAGTCTTAAAATCAAATACCCTTTTGAACAATCTAGGTAAGATACAAAATAATTTCAAATAAATCTTTTGTCAGGATTTTCAAGCATAGTAATTAAGTTACCACCCCAGAATCTACCAAGTATTTGACAAATGACCCTTTAAGCTATTTCGCATTGTCATACTTGCCAAAATACTCATTGCCACTTAAAAACCCGACAACTTTTAAATCATATACGAGATGTATATGTCATTAGGACTCAAACACAATTTTTGCAGATGTGTCCTAATTTCAATATCAAACAAACATAATTTCAAGCAACTAAGGCTTCCTTCATCTTATAGCGGTGCGAAATCCGCAGAAAACCTCTTTTCAAGTGTTCCGGAATGGAACGCTTCATGGACAATAAGCAAATTCAATTGCTCTTTTCTCAAGCAACAAATCATATGTCCACAACTTAAAATTTGAAGCAAGTAAAAAAAACTCAATGATGACGGAATTACCATTTACGAGAAAAGGTGACTGAAAAACAAGCAATGTATATAATTAGCATCATGTGAGTACCGTGTAACTTGACGTACAAGTACACATCCGAGAGAGTTACACGCATAATCATATAATCACCTTTGGGCGAGAATACATGATATGCAATTGTACACTCCCACATGATAAGGGTTATGAGAATATATTCCAATCTTCGTGAATTCATCACCTTTGGGCATATGAACCATTAGGATTGGTCACTCCTCCACCACACTATCATATATCCCTCCATGAACTAATACACAATCACCTCATTTGGGAGTATGACTACGCATTAGACCAGGAGACATCCCAATCAAATATACGAGACCGAAATTTCTCAAACCCAATCAAGCGTGCCACTTTGGCGGTCACAACTCAATTGAATCATTGAAATTCTCTCATACCGGGGATATAAACTTTACTCATCACATACACCATATACATGTGATTTTAACTTTAGTGATAGGGGCATGTTATCACTAAAATCACATATCATGCTAATTACATTGCTTTGTCCATTAATAAAAATTAATCATACGTATATATAAATATATATACAAATAATCTGAAAGACATTCCAATGAGATCATTGATCACAAGAACACAAGAAACTTCCCATAACAGAGAATAAAACATCTCTTATACACCTCAATTACATATTACCGTAACAACATAAAAGAATGCCGATCTAAAATATCTCTCACAAATTAACATCAATAGTAATACATGGTACACCATATCGACAAGCTTAACAGGTGATCAACTATTGCTCATGAGTTTCATAAGGCAAAACATGACTCCAAGGCCAACAACGATTTATTAATCAATTTAAGTAACAAATATCATTACTTCAATCAAATGGCCTATAAATTGAGTCAAACCACGTAACTAAATATCTAAACTATAATAGTAGATACTATTGCTCTGCATAAATATTGCCATACTCCTTAACCATAAAAATATTCAATTCGATAGATATTAACAAGTGACCAGGATAAGTTCATGTACAATATGCGAGAACTTAATCGACATGCATTACCTACATACAAAGCGATATGTCAATCGACAATTAGTTTAGTCACGAGTTCTTAAGACATCCATCATTCAAAGATTATCAGCGTGTCAAGGAGTATGCATGAGCAACAAAAGTTTCATAATCTTTACTTGTTTCTTATCACCAATACATACTCAATTACTATCCCATATTGATTGTATCTCATCAAGCCAGCTTCATTCACAATAAAGTTTGATTTTTATTGATGAATCACACCATTATGATGTTTATGTGATAACATACCTGTAACCCAACACTTATATTTCCAATTTTCACAGAAAATATAAGAAAAATACGCAAAAATACACTAAAAATACACGTATTTAGGGTTCCGTATGTATTTTCACATCCATAAAATTATCAAATATGTAAAATAAATACACCACGACGTAGAGGACGGCCATACGAATCCAACGCCGCCAGCCACGCGCCGATCCGACGCTCCACGCGCCCTCACGCGCCGCCTAAGTGCGCGGCGCGTGGAGCTCACGCGCGGCGCGCGTTCGACGCCCAGGCGGCGCGTGGCCGCGCGTGGGGGCGCGTGCGGCCTCCCCCGGCGACGCGCCGCCGACCGTCTTGCTCGTCTCGTCGAGTCCAGTCCGAATTTGTGATTTAATTTTATTTTTATTGAATAAAAAATCTCGAAAATCACAAATTAGGGCAAGATCCGTACGAATTAGGGCTAATCCGTACAAATTAGGGCAAAAACCTTTATGTGTTCAAGTTCTAGGGTTATGGTTGCTCGATACCACATGTTGGACGCAAATTGCGTAACCCCAAGATCTCCATAACAAGAACAAGAACAAGCATAATTGAGTAGAAAGATTAACGCACCTGTTTTGGAATCCATCAAATATAAAGCGGAAGCGAAAGGGATTACCCACTCATTAAGGGGATCCACTGTTCTTGAAGCGGAAACGGAAACACAATGTTCCACGCGCAAGTCCTTCTCCTCTATTGCCCTCCGTATCACCGGCTCAATGAGGCGACCCCCTCACGTGTAGCGTTAGGAAAACGCCCTTAGGTGAGGATACATGTGAGAATTAGGGTTAGAGGAGAGACTTGAAGACTATTTATAGAGTTTCCAAGTGGTCACTCTCATTACTGGGCCAGCTCAACTCGGCCCACACTAACCAACCCCCATATTAGACTAATTAAAAATCTTCTATCTCACCTTAGACCAAACCCCGTAAAACGATAAACGTTAAACGGTAAATTACAATATTAATTAATGTAGTCCACAATTAGAAAAACTCTTACATATGAGATTGAGAAAGATTACAGATTTTGGTGCTTTTGAGGATTCTCTACTCTTATGGAGTAAGTTGAAGGAAGAACAAGAAGTCTCCTAGTCCCTGTAGATTTCCTAGTTAGGTTAGGAGTCCTGATTATAAAACACAGCCCAATCGCTTGATACATCGGAAACCCAACAATCAAGCTTCATAGCCCAAGTTGTGCAGGTGACTAGTCTCTCAGTTTCCCGCGTGATTCTCAACTTCTCAATGCCTAAAGAGGTTTCCTCCACATGAAGTCTCCGTCCCTCGGTCTCGGCCATCTCTCTGCAAGCAGCACTGACTGCCGTGGCCGCAACTGTTTCGCCACGGAATACAAGTGGGAATGTACTTTAAGGCATGTGCACCGGCACCATGTTGTGCCGACACCAGTACTTGCGGGGAAACTGCCGTCACAATCGCTGTTCTTCTTTCTAATTCTTTTTGAAGTCTTCTCTGACTTTGGTTCACTAATGTTGAAGAGAATCACCTTCTGACTATGCTAGATGCTCTGCTTAGTGAGCGAGGAAAGTGAAAGACGACTCAGAAATTTCTAAGAAGAAGCAAAGAAAAGAGAAGGAAAAGGAGGAGAAGGCGGCGGCAGCAACTGTTTTCAAAGAAGAAAATCGGGAAACAAAGGTCAATGCCATCAGAATAGTGCCGAAACATGTGAGCAGGGAGCGTTCCCTAGAAGCAAGAAGGCCAACGAAAAGATGAGAAGAGAGGAAAAGGAGGAAGAGGAGTGGCGTGGGTGGTGTACATACAATAGCTACTGCTGTTGGAAAAGTCGGAAATGATCACGGGGAAGACATTAAAATGATACACGAATCGATACGAGTCAATAGCATGAGAAGGATTGACATCATTGAGGCAGGGAAATTCTCTCTTTTCCCTCACTTCTGATATGTCATCTGGACCTGGCTTAGCTTAAGTTCGATTTTGTCGAATTTCAAATAAGAAGTCTCTGTTTCGAGAATTGTAAATTACATCGTCGAACTGAGTTGACACTGATTTCTACAGTTTGAGCAATCAAGGGAGTTTGTCACATTGTCCGCAAACCAGTCCGACCAAATCATACATTCTTGTTCTTTTCACCTATTCTTTCCAAGGTCTAGATTAATAGAAGAACATAGAACTTTGATCTTCTTGCATTTGCTTGCAGATTTTCATTCCCTTATCCTCTTTCATCAATTTATGTACCTTCAGTGACGGAATGAAAGACTACAGGTACAGTTCAGAGTCTGATCTGCCAGGAGATTTATTCAAAGATAATGTCATGAATTTAGTGCACAGCTTTGTGCTTAAGTACCTAATCTTTCATCTCTCCTGGATAGATCGGTTACTCCAGTTTTTATTCTCCAGGGAGAGTTCATCGATGCCTGTCGGATCGCCTCCATAGAAAACAATCATATACCAGTTTGACACTTCCAAGGAAGGCCAGACGCTGGCCATCAAGATACGCTGTTTCTATCTTTGTAGTTAGAGGTGTTAAATGGGTTGTGCAACCCATTTATGAACCCATTTATAGTTAAATGGGTCATTAATGGGTCAAGCTTTATCTTATAAAGCACCCATAATAAGTTTTAATGGGTAAACACTAAGATATATGGGTTTTAAATGGGTCAGCTCTTTGACCCGTTTATGACCCATTTATTAACCCATTTTTCACTCAAAACCTCATTATCTCTCTTTCTTCTCTTTAACTTTATAATTTTTTTTTTTTATAAAAACTGAAATTATAATTCTTTTTTCTTTTTTCTTTCCTTTTTTTTTCTTCCTCCGTCGCCGGCGGCGGCCGGCGGCGAGCCTCGAGCTCGCCGGATTTGGCGAGTGGAGGCCTCGCCGACGCCCGGCGAGCCTCGAGCTCGCCGGATCCGGCGAGGCGAAGGCCTCGCCGACGTCCGGCGAGGCTCAAGCCTCGCCGGATCCGGCGCGGCGAAGGCCTCGCCAACGTCCGGCGAGGCTCGAGCCTCGAGCTCGCCGGACCCGGCGAGGCGGAGGCCCCGCCGACGTCCGGCGAGGCCCGAGCCTCGCCGATCGGGCGAGACTTGAACTTGCCGGCGTCGGGCGAGGCTCCAACCTCGCTAGATCCGACGAGGGGTGAGCTCGCGCTCGCGTCGGCAGGCGTCGGCAAGCCGGGCAAGCCGCTCGCCCGTGGCCGGTCGGCCATCCATCGTCGTGGCCGGCGGCCGGCCAAAGAAGAGGAAGAAGAAAAAAAAAAAAGAAAAGAGAAAAAGAAAATTAAAAATAATTAAAATTTTAATTTTAAAAAAAATAAAAATAAATAATTCAATTTTTAAAAATAAAAAATAATTAAAATTATATTTTTTTAAATAATTATTTTTAAAATTTGTATTGTATAAAATCATGTTAGCAATACCATTTTAAAAAATATATATAAGCTTTTTTATATTTCGTTAAATGGGTCGGGTATGGGTTGGGTATAGGTCGGGTCAGGTATGGGTCAAAAAATTTGCACTGCAATAAATGGGTAATAAACGGGTTAAATGGGTTGATTTAGGTCGGACCATTTATGACCCGACCCGACCCGACCCACCCGTTTAACGGGTCTATTTGTAGTATTGTCTTGTGGTTATTCAGGGAAGACATTCTTACCTGATTGGATGCTCCTTCCAGATTGTCGGCCAATATACACCAGACATTTTGACTCAGGAGAGGAGCTTGTCAGTCACATTTCGAAGAGGTCTCTAAGACGAATAGCGGGTAGATAAATCTTAATTAATTAGTAAATGGCTTTCTTTAAGTTGAATTTTAAACATGTCTACTTAACTTGGCTCCTATACGTCCAGGGTGGCTTGACTATGGAAGACTGGAAGCCAGAGGTCAAGCTGAGGACCTTCTTCAAAACTCACCGACTCCATCTGTCTGCAGCCTGTGCAGATTACCTACTTTTCGACTCTCTGTCATCTGCAACCACGTAGACCAAGAAGTCTCAAACTCAAGAGTCAAGAAAGTTCAGAGAACGTTCCCTGACCTTTTCCAATGAAGAACATAGACCGCTTGAGCACTGAAATTTCTTATGTGATTCAAGAGGAGCGCAGTGAATGTTGCTTACATATCAGAGAGTGTTCTCTAGATCTAATGAAGCCGACAGCGATGTCGGTTAATGTTGGATAATCACCTCAAATGGAATGTTTAGATGAAGAGTCATCTTAGACTCATCTAATCCTATGACCATGAGAAAGAGAGACTCAACTGCTCCACAATACTCTCCTTTTCGAATAGATTATTAGGAGACCTTCCATCAAAACTAATTCTTTGGTAATTGATCGATGGTCACGAAAGGTAATAGTTATAATAAGCTTCTCTACTTTTATTGTTAGTAATAGCGAAAAAGAACGGAGCCTTTGCAGTCGAGTCCTGGGTTATGAAAGAACTTATTTTCAAAAAGATCTAATTTCCTATCGGGTCAAATTTTAAGAAAGTTATTCTATGCATGGAGGGCATACTCACGCAAATTACTTGAGCTTAGGACATATCATTAGCCTTAGCTTATCTTTGATCCGGGTTGCCTATGCCAACTGCGTCTAATCAAGTCTTTTAGAAATTGTGCAAAAATCTTTATTAACCCTTTTAGGGTTGGCACCACTAAAGGGGATGTCAAGAAATTTTAAATTTTGAAATTGGAGATCTCTTATTCAAATCTCACAAATTATATACGATACATTCTAGCAAGGTCAACTAAACACATTTTAAACCGGTTTATGGTCTAACAAAAAAAAAAAAAAAAACGATTTATGGGCCTGATGGGTATTTCCTAACTAGCGTCTAGGCAGATAAGTCTTCGCGCGTGCCTTCGGATTACCAAAAGAAATTAAATGAAAAAAGTTATCATATTGTGAAGAAGATGAAAACTTTCACCAAACATTCGGATGCAAATAAGGGCGGACCAAATTTTGATCTCCACGGCCCAACGAATCTGGTCGAATTTCTTCGTTCTTTCGTCCTAATAAACTGGTAGCCTGTCAGCATTCCTACTAGCTTGCCGGCATTTCTTCAATCGCAGCCTTTAAATAATGAGTTCGATGATCAGGGTAGAACAAAACCAACGGCTAAGATTACAGATCAATAACCCAGGAACAGGAACAGGAACAAGAAGTCAATAAGTCAACTCCGCGTGGGAAGCTTCTGAGAAGGAAGCGTTTGACTCAAGCGATAAACAATTTCTTCTCCGTCTTCAATGATGGGCCTCGTTGATTTTCCACAAACGATGACGACCGCAGAAGCTTCCGCCAATCCTCGATCCAGATTCCAGAATACCTGGCCTGGCGGCTGCGTTCTTTCTCCACCTCGTTGACTTCCCAACGAAGTTCCCGTGGCCTGAGCAGGGTTCTTGGCGATTCTTGATCCAAGCATGCAGGCGGAGAGAGAGATGGAGGAGCAGCTCTCGGAAGCGGCGATGAACGGGAGCGTGACGACCCTCCTGGGTTTGCTGGATCAAGACCCGCTCCTTCTCGACAAGATCGTCGTCTCATGCACGTCCCGGAACCCCCTCCTCGCCTCGTCCATGCTCGGCCACGCGGAGTTCGTGGGCGCCCTCCTGGCCCGGACCCCGCAGCTCGCCTCCGAGACGGACCCGGACGGCAACTCGGCCCTCCACCTCGCGGCCGCCAGGGGCCACGCGGAGATCGTCGGGATGCTGCTGTCGGCCGACCCGGAGATGGCGACGCGGCGGAACGGGGACGGGAGGACGCCGCTGCACGCGGCGGCGGGGAAGGGCCGGGCCGAGGCGGCGCGGCGGATAGTGAGGGACGGGCCCCCCGGGTCGGCGGCGGGGGCGGGGGCGGCGACGGACCAGGGCGAGACGGTGCTGCACGTGTGCGCGGGGAGGAACCGGGTGGAGGCGCTGCGGGCGGTGGTGGAGGAGGCGGGGAGGGAGGTTGTGGAGGAGCTGGTGAACAGGAGGGATGGTGATGGGAACACGGCTCTGCACATCGCCGTGGCCAGGAAGCAAGTTGAGGTGAATTTTTTTGGCTTGAACTCGCTGGCCAGTGGAATTTTGCTTGATCCAAAGATAGATTTAGGTAGAGAAATTTCTTAAAGATTCAATCCATTTTCCCAGGCAAGGTAATCTTTTGCTGTATTTTGCGAGCTAATTTTCCAATGACAAACATCTTCAAGCGTATTTGAATTGATGGTAAGCTTGATGTTAGAGATTGAGTGTGAGCTGTGTTGAATAAGCATCATGTATCATCGGTAAAATTCACTTCAGAGAGATCTTTATGTCTTAGAAAGGTTACCATTTTTAGCGCAGCATTCAGATGGCTGTCAAATGGGAAAAATGAAAGCTTCCTGTATATCAATTCAATTGAGATTTTTGCATTTATGGCCATCAGAAGTTACTTCCATTTTGACAAAAATTTGTCCCCAAAAATCTCTATGCAGATGATAAAGTTCTTGCTTACAATCCCAGGACTTGAGGTGAACACGCCAAACTCAAGTGGCCTGACAGCATTAGACATTCTTGAGCAGAGTCCCAGAGGCTTGAGAGACCTTGAAATTGAGACAGCCCTTAAAAGCTCAGGAGCTTCACTCTCCAGAGACATCCAATCGGTCCCATATCACTATGATCCAATTCTTGACGCACCAAGAATTACCTCCTCCATCACCGCCTCAAGATCACCTAAAAACTCCCCATCACTCTCCACCAAGAAGGCCCCATCAAAGAAACAGAGAAGTTTAAGGAAACCCCTGTCAAAGAAACTGAGTGCTCTAAAAAGGCCCCCGGTGGAAGCCGATTGGCTGAGCCAGAAGAGAAATTCACTCATGGTGGTTGCTTCGCTGCTAGCAACGGTGGCGTTCCAAGCTGCGACCACACCACCGGGAGGTGTCTGGCAGGACGACTACAAGGTCGATGCCTATGGCAACCCGGTGAAGGAGCCGCACATGGCAGGCACCTCCATCATGGCCCACATCCAGAGGATCGCCTATGGGCAGTTCATGATCTTCAACACATTGGCCTTCCTGTCCTCCCTCAGCATCATACTGCTCCTCTTGAGTGGGCTTCCGATAAAGCGGCGACGCTGGATGTGGACGCAGATGGTGATCATGTGGCTGGCGATCACGGGGCAGGCGATCACCTACTTCATAGCGCTGCGCAACATGTCGCCGGCTGACACGCGGGGGATGCTGAAGGATGTGACAGATGTGTCGGTGGTGTGCTGGCTGTGCCTGATGGGGATTGTGTTCATGGGGAATGTGGTGAGGCTATGTGTGTGGGTGCTGAGGAAGTGGGGTTACTTGAAGAGGAAAGAGAACAAGGATTCAGATGAAGATGATGAAGACAAGTACGAGGAAGTATGACGGTCTGTGTGACAATTGAGTAAATTGAGTGGTCTTTGTTCTACGATGGCGGCGGCATGTTCAATATGTGTAAAATTTGTGATTTTGATGAGCGGGTTGATGATGGATTTTGAGGTGCTCTGTTTTCTTCTAGTTCTGTTTGAGAACAGAGTACTGGTCCTAATGAGAGGGTAAGATGGATTCTGCTAGAGAAATCTTTGGATGGTAAAAGATTGAAGACTAATATGGCGCTCGGAGCAAAAGTGCATCATCTCCCTCTGTAATTTGTACAAAATCAGGACAATACGCGGTATAGTTGCCGCGATTTCTTCTCTATTCAATGTTGAACATGACTGTTAGACGAAGAGAGCTTCAGCCAGTTTGGCCAGGTCTGCTCAGGAACAGCTCAGTCCTCAGCTCGGCCATCTTTGCTCAGCATGGAAGTACCCTGGACTTTGGTCCTCAATTGAGATTTAGGGTGTCTAGAAGTAAATTGGTAATGCAGGAGGGGATTTCCTGCTATCGTTATATGATTGTTTCCTTAGTTTATAATATCATTTGAGGTGAGATTGGAAATGTTTGTGTAGGTTTTCTATTTCCTTCCCTTCCTAGCTGCTGTTAAACATCTATCTTGCCAGACGCTTCTGCTATAGAGGGATCAATTAAGCTGCCTTCTCAAGCCTCTGTTGCATGAGACAGAACCTCATGCAGGTTAGAGTGTATCTACTATCTATGACTTGAGAATTCCCTGTCAATTTTTTTTTTTTGGTCGGAAATTCCCTGTCAATTCAACGGTGCAAATTTATGCACATTTGATGATTAAAAGCACGACTCTTTATAAGGTTTTACCTCGTAACATCTCACCGCCACACATAATAATTTTTGTTGAAATCCGCGCAAGACTCGATTCACTAGGCTATTCAAAACACTATTTCGAGCGATCGAACTAGCATGAAACGAAAGAGAGAGCCGACTTCAATGATTGTTAAACAGAATGAAACTTAATGAAAGCATGAACTTATTCCTTTGTTCTGTCTTTTGCCATAAAAAATTCTCGATTCTCATTCATATGGAAAATACAGGACTATTACATCGAGGTGGTCTGCCTTCAACACCAGCATCATATAAAACTCGGACTGAGTATTTTGTTATCCAGTTGTCTGACGGAATAGTTGCTCGACTGACCCAAGTCCACTGGACATCTTCAAAGTTTGAAGCTTTCTGTCCTGCTATTGTTGTCGGTTATAGAAATCCTATCGGGTCGCTACCTTTGATCTTTTAGTAGATCTTCTACAAGCTCTAAATAGTTCGTGCCAATACCCCTCCTCTCTATAGTTTTCGTTCCTTGTTCATATCTCCTCGCCGAGGCATCCACCCAAAGGTCTTCCGTTCGACGTGATCGAAACATCTCAAATGACCTCCTCTCATATTATCCCCCATTGGGTGGCAGTCCCTACTTTTACCTGCATTAATTGATTTCGAATCTTGCCTCTTCTCTTGAAACTTCGAAGCATTCTCAAGGTGTCGTCGGCATGATCTCCAGTTTTGTCAAATTAGACCGAAGTGGATGGAAGGATTCAGTCCTCAGTACTTGATGTCCAATTTTCTCGAGGTTTCGTTGAGTTTCTATAATTCCTAGACTTACACCCTAGGGTTAACAAAGTTTTCCTTCGAAGTGCAGGTTTCTGGTTAGCTCCAGCATGGGTTTCACCTATCAACACCATATTATCTACAGAGAAAATACACCGATTGACATCATCTTGAATTTGTCTTGTCAGCATGGACGGATTCACCATGGGGCCAATGGAGGCACTTGCCCCCTTTAAGCTTCCTATAAATTGAAATGGGAACTACAATATTTTGTAATCATTTGGTGAACTTGCCCCATGAAAATACAAGTGTGTACTTATAAGGCTTGATTCAACATGGGAAGAAAGGAGATTGCAAAATATGCGAGTCATTCATTCAATTTTGCTCGCATCTTGCCTGATCCATCAAATCAATAAGGCATTTTGTGTATTCAAGGTTTACTTAACAAAGATGAGCCTTTTTGTCATAGGAAAAGCAAGTGTTGGAAGAATTAATAAAAAGGCAAATGTTAAAGAGTAAGGATATTTCTTAAATTTCATTATTCGACATCTTTTTTTCTCAGAGTTAATACGATAGTTCTTTAATTTTGATCAAGTAATTCGGATAATCTCCATGTTATAAGGATCTCGTTAATAAAATACCTCAGAGGCACAGTTAAAACCACTAACCATAAAAAATAAAGTGTATTAGCATATGCCGAAAATTGAGCAACGTGAAATTTCGAGAAGGTCACTTGCTTCAAATATACAAATTTATATTTCCATAGCAAAATTAATGAGGCCCAACAAGTACCCTAACTGCATTCTTCAACATTTTCCTTTCTATTAATTATTTAAACACTCGCTTTCTATGAGAAGAGCCCATTTGAGATAAGTAAACCTTAAACCTCCCAAATACCCCATCGATACTAAGGACCAAGTAAGACACGGACCCAAATCTCCACAATGGCGTTTTAGCCGTAAGAGTCCTTATCAAGGTGTGAACATTCTTTGTGCCTATGAAAGTATGTAGATGGAAATTCTGTATTCCCTTTGTAATATAAGAGAAAGAAAGAAAGAAAGAAAGAAAGAAAAAGAAAAAGAAAGGGTTGAAAAGTCAAACAAGGAAGCTGAGGGAGAAGTGTGGAACCTTTGGCTGGGTTATAAAAAGAGAGAAAGAGGGAGAGAAAGAGGCCTTCGGCAGAAACGAAAAGAAAAATAGGGGAACGAAAGATACGGGGGAGAAGAGAGAAAGAAGAGAAAGGAAAAAGGGAAAAAGGAAAAAAAAAATTGGCGTGCTTGTGATCTGGATGCCTCATCAAGCCGACTCAAGTGTGTTTTGCAACGCCGATAAGAAATCAAAGTCTTTAATCACCTACTTGAAGCAATCGCTGCAATTAGGGCTCGAAATTCGGATTTCTCGGATATTTGTGTGGCGAAGCCCGATTTTTGAGTCGTCAAGCTGTATATTTTTATAAAAATGGTACTTTGGGATGTTGTGAAGTTATAGCATCTTACGGATCGTGATTTGAGCTTGCGGTTTGTCCGGAATAGAATTTTGAAGTTGGGGGCGCATTCTGATACTGTAACGAACAGTAGCTTCGAGCCTTTTTTTTGTTTGTTTTCGGTACCTTTTTGGGGCGGCTGAGTTGGGGTTGTTGTTGTACGTTAAGAGAGCTTTCTAAATACTGTAAGACGGCTTGAAACGGATTTTTGTGGAGGAAGTTATGGCGTGATGAAGTTGGCGCTTGGGCTGCGCCTAGCGAGAAATCGATGGGTTTTCAAAAAATGCGAGCTTTTGTGGTGTATAGGTTTCGTTTTATCGACAAATAGACCTAGTATAGACGAGTCGTTATGCGAATATCCTTTTTACTCGACCTTTTGATATTTTTTTGTCCATTAATTGTTAGGAATCCGAATGCACTGGTTTGAGTGAGCGTTGTAGTTGATTTTTGGCTTTTCTCAGGTGAGTGACACTATTTCTTCTTTGTATTTTAAACTCATGTTTTGAGAAATGTGGTGGATTATACATTCCATGAGTCGATAAAAAGCATATTTTGTTGCATAAAACATGATCGAGCTATTATTGTCATTTTTATCATTCGAAGGGAGTTATATTCCGACTTCGATTTAAATGATTGTTTGAAAAAGGATTTGTGAAATTCTTTGTGAAAGAATTTTGAAATATTTTGGAGAATGCTTTGATATTTATATATCAAATTTTGAGTTGTGATATAACTTTTTTTTCTGATATTGGATTACTGGATATTGTGATTTGTGGTTGGTTCTCAATGTCTCTGTGGACCCTGAGGGGTGTGTGAGTATGTGCATACTAATTTAGGATATCCTTGTGAGCCGAGTCACCGGCTAATAATAGGTGGAGACCTTGCGGGGGAATCTTGGTCGTTTTGTCACGGGTGTTACGCGTGACTATGGTTAGACATTTAAGCATGAATTGGTCAATGGAGTAGACCATTGACGTGTGATTTGAGTTTGGTCGATGGAATGGACCATCGATGTGATTTGATGAGATTAATCAATGGAATAGACATTGATGCATGTTTTATAAGATTGACTAATGGACTGGACCATTGGTATCTTTGGTATTTGAATTATGATTATGTATTTGAGTTATATTTTTAATGTGCATAGTGATTTCTCAATCTGTATAGAAGAAATGTATTACTCACTGAGCCGTGGTAACTCACTCCTTTCTTATACTTGTTTTTTCAGGTTCTTCAGCGAGTTGCGAGTAGGTGTGAGCGTTCGTTCGGGGAGGACTTTTGTGGTGAAAACTTTTTGCTATGACTTGTGCATAGTTAATAGGTTTATAAGTTAGTCTTTGTAGAGGGTTTATGTTTTGATTTTTTTGTAGATTATAGATATACTCTGATATTGTAACCAAGTGCCACTTTTTGTCAAATATATATATGTGGATGTATATATGTTGATATCGGGTTGAATTTTGGTTACGTTGAGGTTGCGTCCTTTGGTAAAAGGACGGCCGTGTCATGCCCCTTTTTCTTGTGAATCAGGGTGTAACACCCTTAGTGCCTTCTAATCTTTAGCCAAACTTGTCGGACAATCACACGACACACCATCGACCCGAAAATTGAACATGTAAAGGATTATCCAAACAGTACACACAATATCGATGTCGATGTAAGGATGAGATGCCCTTTCATCTTATTGGTGCCTCCATTCAATGTTGTATCCATCCAAACCATTAATCCGTGCGAATAAAGAGGAAGCGGATCCTTTCCCATCGGTGCAGTCATCATTTCAGCGGGTTTAAGTTATTGAAGATGGTCGGGAGTACGGGAGACAAGAAAGGAATGAGTCAATAACCGTGAAACCCCATTTGAGGTTTTGGTGACATCGCGGAACCCTTTGCATTCCCATTCAGGATGCAGCGGCAATTTCCTGAAGGTTTGCGCTGTTAGTTCTGCTTAACAGATTAGTACATTGTTTTTGACATCAATGGTTTGGCGGTTGCCTAGTTCTTTCAACTTCACTTTATTTGAATTTCAATGCTTTAACTAAATTATAATAGAAAAGTTGGAGTGTTGCGCGCATGCCTGGATAAAATATTAACACACTCCCACGCTTAATCATAACCTTCCCACCTGAGAAAGTATAGATAATACTACTTAACATTATATATATATATATATATATATATATTCTAAATTAATAAAATCAGCGAAATTTCTTGCACTTTTCGATGAAACTCTCGTCGATCTTAAATGCGTGTTGATCTTCTTGGTTCAATGAATTCGTGTTGAATACGGGTTGCATCATCGTATCATTCCACACTCTTTACTTTTCAATTCTTTACTTTTGAACATTGTGGAAGCATGCAAAAATATTCTTTAATCCCACGGGTTTGTGTCGCTGTTTTGCTCTTTCCAGCATGTAAATGCTATGTAAGACTCACGTTATAGCATCTTATATATAGTTAACAATCTCAACCCTTGACATTCCAACTCCAAGGCAATCTTGTGAAAGAAAAAGAAAGATCTGTGTGTGGACCGAAAGCTTTAGGTGATTAACCCGAGCAATTTCGAGTTCACCCATAAGCTGCGAACAATGACATCAATCACAAGCCCAAGAAGAAGGTCGCCATCCGCGCAGTTGCATCAACAAGCTTCCTTAGCATCTGAAAGAACACGCCAAGAGAAGAGGCTCTATGAAGCATCGCTTGGCGGGTGTGTCGCGTCGTTAGCTCAGTTGCTGCAAGAAGACCGACTCATCCTGGCTCGGGCTTCTGTCACTTGCTTCGACGAGACACCATTGCATGTGACCTGCATGCTCGGTCATGTACCTTTTGCCAAGGCTCTTTTGGCTCATAAAAGGGATTTGGCTATGGAGTTGGACTCGCAGGTATGTCGAAGCGAAAACCTTGGTTGTGGTTGTTTGATATTAGACTATCTTGCTTGTCAAATTATATTTTGCACATGTAATGTAGTATTTTGTTTTCCAGTTTTCATGATCTGTGAGAAATCAAACCCATCATATGTCTCAAGGAAATTAACAAAATTCAGACAGAAATCAAGTCATGGGTTTCCAAGTTAATTTAGCCTGAAAGATCTTACAGACACTAGTGAATTTGAGCAGCTCGGTCTATTTGATTTGAAAATGCAATATATATAAATCACATGAATGCGTCCCTCAATAAGAATGCTCCATAGTCAAGCACTTTACCTTTGCAGGGACGTACGCCTCTTCACTTGGCATCTGCGAACGGATACGTCGAAATAGCGAGGGAATTGTTACAATCAGACCCCCTTGCATGCCTTGTCCATGATGAAGATGGGAGGACCCCACTCCATCTAGCCATGATGAAGGGCCGAATCAACATCGTGATAGAGCTGGTGAAGGCGAGACCAGAGGCGGCCGAGCATAGGCTGAGCCACGGCCAAACCACTCTCCATCTAGGAGTGAGGCATAATCGTTTGGAGGCTCTGAAAGTCCTAGTGGAGATGGTGAGAGATGGTGATTTGGTGAATGCTCAAGATGATGAGGGTAATACCATTTTGCATTTGGCCGTGGCAAACAAGCAAATAGAGGTAATCCTTTGTGCTTTGAATTGCTTCGAAATTGCAACGACGTCAGATATCGCATTCCAATTGAACATTTCGCGAAGATAAAATCCGGCTCATTCTATTTTTTCTATAGACTCAAGTTTTCTGTGTTCAAACTTTAGTGGATTTATCAATTGAAGAAACTTGCAGGAAAATATCTTTGTTTGTTGTTTCTTTTATAATTGATAAGAAGCTCATCTTTTTGTGTAGACAGTGAAATATTTGCTTCAAAGAAGTGAAGTGGATGTGAACACAGTGAATAAAAATGGCTTCTCTGCTCTGGATATAGTGGAACATTTTTCGAAGGAGTTCAAAGTCATTGAATTGAGAGAACTGTTAGTACATGCTGGAGCTCTGAGAGCCATAAGATTCCCTGCAACGACAACTCACCAAGTAGCTGTTGATAACACAAATGAGGAGAATTCAACTGTTGTAGTTGACCTGGCATCTGTAGCACCTCCCTCCACCAATACTCCTCCAGGAGAGGCAGTTCCGCCACCGTCTTTCTCAGGTAAAATCAGGAAGCAGAAGGGAGACAAACATGAGAAATGGATCAAGAAGAAGCACGATTCTCTGATGGTAATGCTTTAGCTAGATGTCTTGGAGTAGCATTTGCTGAAAACTTAGATCATATCGGTCATGTTATTACAATTAACATCATAACTCACAGCTAGTTAATTTAAACTCTCTATTTGTTTTATGAAAATGGATGATTCAAAAAATATTTTCCTAAAAATGATCGTTTGTGTCGCTTAAAATAAATAGTTATGCTTTCATAAAAATGTTTTCCACATATGTACTAAATTGCTCATAATTAAATAACTATGTACAGAAATAAGATCAGTAGTTAAAATAACAGAAGGCTATGATTAAAAAAATAAAAACTGAGGGTAATATAAGAAATCTAATAGTGAGAAGAGATGAAACAAGTTGATGAATATTTAAGAAAGTAATGGTACTTAAAGAAAATCTAAATGTGAAGCAGTTGGGTGATTTTCTTTAAATATCTATACTAATACATAAAGTAAAGAGAATTTCTTTTGTCCTCTGAATATTCTCAACGACTTGGGACTTATTTGATAATCATTCTATTCTCGAGAACAATTTCTATTTAAAAATGATATTTTATGTTTTATTTTGTTCCCTAGACGAATTTCTGAGTATTTGAAAGCGTTTGATAACCATCCAATTTTTTTTTTCTCGGGATAGAAATGGGTTTGATAAGACTTTAAATTCTTTTGTGATTTGGAATTTCTTTTGATTTTTAAAATAATTTTTTATATTTTTCTCTTCTTTTTTTTTCTTTCCTTTTTTTCTTTTCTTCTTTTCCTTCTTCCTCTTTAGCTAGTTGTCGGCAACTGGCCAAATGAGGGCTAGCAATCTCGTCAGAGTGTCGCCAACCCCTTGGCAAAGTCAAGCCTCGCCAACCGAGCCTCCCCGACGGCTAGACAAGGCTTAGCCTCGCCTTCGTTTTTTGTGCTCGGCCTCGCTCAGATTTGGTGAGGCCAAGCTCGCCCATGGTCGGGTGACGCCGCCCTCATGGTGGCCCGGCGAGGGCGAGCCTCGCTGGCGGTTGGAATATGAGTGTGTTTTATTTTCCACACGTTTAGTTATTAGATTTTGATTTTCTTTCTAACCACAATAGCAACCTTTATAAAAAGATGTTCAAATTTCGAAATATCTTCATTTTTTTTCTCATATATGTGTATATATATACACTTGGTTTTTTCATAATTTAATCCTTGAGCTCTATTTCTGGAGAGAGCTCGCCACAATTTTCTTGTATTTCGATAAATATAGGAAAAACCATCAATTGAATTTGTGTATTTATTGAAATGACTAACTTTGACTCGATGACCTTCATATTTTCAAATATAGGTGAAACACTATCCCTTCATTCACAACCTTAAAACTTTCTTTCACGTCATGACAGATAACTGCCTTCGTGATCGCAGCCATGGCTTACCAAGCTGGCCTTAGCCCTCCCGGCGGCGTGTGGGACAACGATTAGAAAGCAAAGGACGGTTCCATCTTATACTACGCAGGAACATCGATATTGGCTGCAAACAATCCACGTGTTTACTCATGGTTCTGGTTACACAACACCGTCTCTTTTTTTGCATCCCTAAGCACAATCTTCTTTCTCATGAGCGGCTTGCCCTTGAGGAAGAAGGTTCTGATGTGGATTCTGATGGCCACAACGTGGGCGACCATCTTTTTCATGGTGCTGATTTACCTCCAGTCCATGATGGCCACCTTGGAGTCGTACTGGAAATCTTATGATCGGAGGCCGACCGAAAATGGTAGCCACTCCATGGGTATGGGGTGGTTCCCAGTGGTTATGTGCTCCTCGTATGTTTGGCTCGGCTTTGTATCCATTGTTTTTCTAGTTCACACTGTTCGATTCCTAGCGAGTCCTCCGGAAGGTGAAAGATTCGCAAAAGCTCAAGAAGTGGATATCAGCGTGTATGAGTTGGTGCAGATCTAGGGGCAATATCGAGATCTAGTGTATTCATCTGGTAGGACAGAGGATTACTGCGTAGTCTTGATGCCTGTGTTCTTTCTAACTCAATCCCTATGTTATAAGATCATTCCGAGTACCGCTAGTCGTGCAAACGATTTAATGAGACTACTAAACCAAACGCAGAGTCCATCTTGCATTATTCTCGAGCTCTCCTCATTAGAGATGTCTCACCCTAATAGCCGAATCTTTCTAAAGAGAATGGGAAGGCCTGGCTACAAAGTAATCTGATCTGCTTCTGTGTGTGCCGCAAATTAGTAGGTAAAAGCAACATTGGGCCATTCTATGATTTGTCTCACACGGCTTCAACACTCTCTTTCCAATCACACCAAACAACCGAACCCACCTTCCTCAAAAGCATCCGCACTTCTTTTATGCTTCCTTCATATTCTTCTCGATTGCTGATAGATGTCCAAAAGCCATCTGATCAAAGCTAGTGAGCTTCTCTGTCTGATCAATTTCAACCCCATGGCACCAAAACCATAATGCAGTCACACCATTTACATTAACTTCCTACACTATCTTTCCTGCCTAATTTTAAGGAAGTGATACACAGATTTCACAGAAAACACTCCATTAGTATTTGCAGGCTGTGCAAGCTGATCCTCCCTCAAAGGTCAGAATCGACGCAGCGCTAGTTTCATATGTAATGTTCACATACCAGAGCATGTGCTTCTTCCAAAACAACATTCAAGCTCTGATGTTATGACTACTTGCCAAATGATCTTTTCTTCTTTATATAGACAAGTAGAGGAGGGACAAGGCAGAAATGCAACCTAAAATCTCATGGACTGATCTGTTGTTCCTAATCGAAGACAAAGGATTGGTAGCGTATCATCCCTCACAAAACACGAGAAAATTACTTGTTCATATGCAAACTGATTACAGGGGATGGAAGAACAGAGAGATGAAAACAATTGCATAGACAGATCTTTGGTACCTTATGTTGGAGAAATCTTCTCGAAATATTTTGAAGCTGACAAAACGTTTCCATCAGTCTAGTCTGAAGGTTTGCAGACTTTGCTGTTTAAAGTCTGAAGACCTCCGGACAGCCAGACTCAAAGATTCAAAGTCTATCCTCATTGACAGTTTCTAATCCGTTGAAGAAAGGCTATCCATAACTGGATGTTTTATTAAAGATATGACCTTATCGACTGGAGAAGATCTCTTGGCTGGATATGACATAACGGAATCCTTTTTAATTGATCAAGATTGATTCGAAGATTAAGGATCCGATGATTGACGAAATATTCGTGGAAGGTTCTACTTATGGAAACCGAGATCCTGATTGTATGGGCGAACATGATTGATGGGCTATCGACATGTTCCTTTAATAGCTCGAATGATCTTCCTAATTGATTCCGTCCAATGGGTAGATTGGAGGAATTCCTTTGGTAAGTGCCAACGGGTATAATGGCGTAAATGAGTATATAAGGAAGACGTTCTAAGTTGTTTGAGAAGTGCGCGATAGAAGAATTCCAAAGTCTGAAGCTCCTTGTTATTTAGTCAATTCATTTGAGCGAAATCTTGTACGCAAAAGAGAGTTTATATTTGTGAGAAACTTTGAGGAAGTCTGGTAGAACATCTACACTATGGAATCAAGGATAAGTTTGTCTTTGTAACATCTCTTTTGTTCATAGTGGAATCCAGCCGATAAAGGCTGTCGGTCGGAAAAAGTGGACGTAGGCTTGGGATAAGCCGAACCACTATAAACCTTGTGTTTAATCTTCTCTTCCCTACTCTTTACTTTACTTTGATCATATTTCATTTTGTTAACCAAAAGAGAACTCCTTTTCTATCGTTTGCCTAGTATCGCTTCCGTATCTCGAGAAATTATTTTTACACCTATTCACCCCCCTAGGTGTTTATATTAGCTACATCAATTGGTATTAGAGCCTGTGTACTCACTTTGTTTGAAGTGTTTTACTTCAGAGTTAAAGATCCATGACTAGTATGTTGGCTCCAAGGCTGGTAGAAGGGCAAAGCAATACCAAACCACCTTATTTTGATGGAAATGATTACAACATATGGAAAAACAAGATGAAGGCGTTTCTAAGATTAAAGGATCCTCTGGAATGGGATGTTGTAGAAAAATGAATCATTTCTAAAGCTGCACCTGTCTCAGAAAGAGGAAAAGATACTGTGGAGTCTAGTCAAATGACTCAGGAAGAGAAAATCAAGAGACAAGCTCTTGATGCAAAAGCAATTTATTCTTTATATTGTGCTTTATCTCCTACTGAATATAACATAATATCTTCTTATGTTACAACTAAAGAAGTCTGGGATAGATTACATATTACCTATGAAGGAACCGATCGAGTGAAAGAGACTAGAATCAACATTCTCCTCGGTCAATACGAAGCCTTCAAAATGAAATCAGGAGAATCTATAATTGACATGTTTAGTCGTTTTTACAGATATTGCGAATGGTCTTGAAAATCAAGGTCAACCAATTTTTGATCCCATGAAGGTAAACAAGCTCTTTGCGTGGACTCTCCAAGGATTGGAATCACATAAAGACCTCAATCAGAGAGACCTAAAGAATCATGTCACTATCTGTTGATGAGTTGGTTGGAACTTTTCAGTTTTATGAAGTGGAACGAATCAATGAAGACGAAGACCCTAAAGGTAAGAAGTCCATTGTATTAAGATCCAATGATAATTATGATGTTGCAGATTCTGAAGACGATATGGACGATGAGGAGCTTGCTCTCATGATAAGAAGATTCATAAAGCTGAACAGAAAAGGAAAAAGATTCAATCCAAGGAAACAAAGTTTTCAAAAGCAACAGACTAAATCTGTTGAGGATGATGAATCAAATAAAAATGTAGTCTGCTTTGAATGTAAGAAAAAAGGACACATCGGACCCAACCTTGTCCTCTTCGAGGAAGAAGAAAGGAAAAGCTGAAAAGTATCGAAAGGCTCTTAAAGCGAAAACCTGGGTGATACAGAATGTGAAGAAAGTGATGATGATTACGCCAACATATGTCTGATGGCACAATCGGATTTAGATTCAAACTCCGAGACAAAATCAGATTCAGACAGTGAATTTGAGGTAAGTAACTTCAAAATCCCTCTTAAAGTTTCTAAATACATTGAAGAGTTGTGTTTTAGTCTTAAAACTTCTCTTAAAAAGATTTCCGAACTCAAAAAAGCAAAATTCTGCTCTAAAATAACAAGAAAACGTTTTGAAAGACAAAGTGAAATGTTTAGACATGAATGTTTTTTCTCTTAGAGAAAGTGAAGATAATCTTTTAAAAGAAAATGCGTTCTTGAAAAATGATATCTCAAGCATTTCTAAAAGATTTTCTATAGGTTAGAAATTGGAAAAAATTCTTTCTGTTCAAAGACCTTATTTCAATAAATCTGGTTTGGGAATGATTGCTGAAACCATTTCCTTAATTAATTTTCCAAAAGTGAAAGAAAGAATTAAGCAAAGACCTTCAAGAGATGCCTACAAAAATCATTTTAAAAGAATCTTTGTAAAGCCAGTAGGTCGCAATGCTCTCATATGTTCAAAATGCAATCGTGCAGATCATTTTGAAAAAGAATGTCCTATGGTTTGGAAACCTGTCAATAAAGTATGGGCAAAAACCGCATATAATACTAACATGAATGGACCCAAGAAAATATGGGTACCAAAGAAAGTTTGAGTTTCTTTTTTAAGTGCAGGTTAGTATCAAGAAAAAAGTAAAATGGTATCTGGATAGTGGATGCTCAAGACATATGATAGGAGATTCAAATTGCTTCATAAAACTTGTTCAAGTGAATGGTGGAAAAGTCTCATTCGGAGGAAACAACAAAGGAAAAATTGTGGAATTTGGAACTGTGAAAATTGGAAACCTCACAATAAGTAATGTTTCTTTAGTTGAAGGATTCAACTACAATCTGTTCAGTGTCAGTCAGCTATGTGATATCGGTTTCAAAATCTACTTTTAAGAGGGAATATGTTCAGGAACCAGTAAAGACTCTACTCAGTCATTCATGGGTTGAAGACATGGAAATATCTACCTCTTGGATGTGAAACCAGATGAATCGCAATGTCTAATCACAATTCAAGATGAAGCAAGCTTATGGCACAGAAAGCTTGGGCACATCAATATGAAGCAGATAGCCAAAATTTCAGCAAAAAAGCTTGTTCGTGGTCTACCCAATTTATCATACAAAAAGTCTGATCTGTGTACACCATGTATATTGGGAAAACATGTAAGAAATTCCTTTAAACCAATAAATCAAGTTTCCACTAACCGTGTACTGCAGCTTCTGCATATGGATCTTTTTGGACCAACCAGAAGACAGAGCATTGGAGGTAAGAAATATTGCATAGTAATTTTGGATGACTACTCACGATTTACTTGGGTGTATTTCCTGGCAAGTAAGTCTGAAACTTTCTCTTTGAAAAATTTACTAAAAAGATTCAAAACGAAAAATGATATGTTATTTTAAGTATAAGAACAGATCATGGAGGTGAATTTGAAAATCAAGATTTTATAAAGTTTTGTGATGAATCTGGTTTTCAGCATTTGTTTTCCTCTCCATATACTCCAAAACAAAATGGAGTTGTGGAAAGAAAGAATAGATCGCTTCAAGAAATGGCTAGAACTCTTCTAATTGAAAGCAACATCTTCTCACGTTTTTGGGCTGAAGCAGTTTTTACAGCATGTTATATTATCAATAGAGTTTTTCTAAGGCTTATTCTAGAAAAAACCCCCTATGAACTATTCAAAGAAAAGAAGCCTATTGTTTCATATTTTCATGTATTCGGATGCAAATGTTTTATACTGAAAAATGCAAATGATCGAGTTGGTAAGTTTGAAGAAAAGTCAGATGAAGGCATCTTCCTTGGATACTCAACCACAAGCAAAGCATACAGAGTCTACAACAAGAAGACTCAAACTGTGGAAGAATCAATGAATGTCAAATTCCAAGATTCTATACAAAATGAATCTATTTAGACTCATCTTGAAGAACCTGAACCTGCTCCAGACTCTACAAAGTCTAAATCTCAAGAAGCAGCTCAGACTTTGAAAGATCAGCATCAAGTGACTGTTGAAGATTCAAGTGAAGGAAGTGACCATCAATCTGACAAATTAACCAGCAACTGGAAGCATAAGTCTAGTCATCCCAAAGATCTTATTATTGGCGACATTAATGAAGGAATTCGTACAAGATCCAAAAGACGCGAAGAGTCTAGTGCTGTGGCTCTTATTTCTGAAATAGAACCCAAAAGCATTGATGAAGCTTTATCTGATGAAAGCTGGATTGAAGCCATGTAAGAAGGGCTCAGGCAATTCAGTATCAATGATGTCTGGGAATTGACTCCTAAACCAAAAGGTTATTCCAAATGGATGTCAAAAGTGCTTTCCTAAATGGATTCATCCATGAGGAAGTCTATGTGGAACAACCACCTGGGTTTGAAGACCCAAGGAAACCAGACTCAGTATTCAGACTTAAAAAGGCCTTATATGGCTTAAAACAAGCACCTCGAGCTTGGTACGACAGGTTAAGTAAGTTTCTAATTCAAAATGGCTTTGTTAAAGGTAAAGTAGACACTACTCTTTTTATTAAAAGAGAAAGCAAAAGTTTTTTTCTTGTTCAAATATATGTCGATGACATTATTTTTGGATCCTCTAATGAAAGTCTATGCAAGAAATTCTCTAAGACTATGCAGGATGAATTTGAAATGAGCATGATCGGTGAGTTAACCTTCTTTCTCGGGCTTCAAGTAAAACAATTGAAGGAATGCACTTTTATTCATCAAGAAAAATATGCTAATGATCTCGTCAAAAAGTTTGGTCTGAACAATTGCAAGAAGGCTGAAATACCAATGTCAAGTTCCTTGAAGATAGACAAAGATGAAGGAGGAAAGAAAGTCGACCAGAAGCTATACAGGAGTATCATTGACTCACTTCTTTATCTTACTGCTTTTAGACCTGATATTTTGTTTAGTGTTTGCATTTGTGCCAGATTTCAAGCAGACCCTAAAGAATCTCATTTAAATGCTGCAAAACGTATTATCAAATACATTGCTTCAACATCAAGCATCGACCTATGGTATCCTAAAAGAGGAGACTTTACGCTTCTTGGATACTCAAACGCAGACTTAGCTGGATGTAGAGTTGATAGAAAGAGCACCTCGGGTACTTGTCAACTACTTAGAGGCAGGACGGTGTCTTGGTTTTCAAGGAAGCAGAGTACAGTAGCTCTCTCTACGACGAAGCGAGCATGTAGCTCTTGGAAGTTCTTTGTTCACAAATTCTGTGGATAAAACAACGGCTAAGAGACTTTGGAATTGAAGATTCATGCACGAGATTAATTGCAACAACACCAGTGCAATCAATCTTACCAAAAATCCAATTCTTCACTCAAGAGCAAAGCATATAGAGATTCGACATCACTTCATTAGAGATCATGTTCAAAATGGAGAAGTTTCGATTCAATTTGTTGATTCAAAGAACCAACTAGCGGATATATTCACAAAGCCTTTGGAGAAAAATCAATTTGAAATCATCCGTTCCAAACTCAACATTTTGAGGTATGAGGAAATCAAAGTCTAGAGACTCTTAGACTCAGACAAACAAAACCTTGACCGTAAGTTATTCTCTCTCTCGAATCTCATCTTGAAAATGTACGATCATCAACCATGTTTTATTATTGATATCTTTAATCGACGTAATTATTGCATCGTTTCCTTTTTCGAAAAAGAAGTTATTTTTGAAATGACTATTTTCTCGGAAAAAAGGCAGTTATTTTTGAAAAGGCATCTTTTTATTTACCTTTATGACGTTCCGTATGCCCCTTTTTAACCGATTATGCACTGTTGCTTCTTCTTCGCTTTACTCTCCAAAAACCCTAAAAAGAACCGATATTCCATTCCTGTTTTCTTGTCTTGCCTAATCTTCAAAAAAGTTGTCATCTTTCTTGGGAAAGTCAAGCAAGGAATCTTTCAAAGAGTGAGAAAGATGTCGTCTTCAAGAAAGTCTTCGAGAATCGCAAGTAGGGGACCACGACGAATGAGTGAGGGGCCTACTCACTTCGATCTCACCGAGGAAGAAGAGGCTCCAAATCAGCAAAAGAGCCCACAACATTTTCAGCAGCGTCATACTCCACCATCTAGTCCACAGAATGTTGGTCATCAACAAGAGAAAGAAATCATTGAAGACGCAGATCCTGTAAGAGTTCAAAGGCCCTCTTTTATTTATAAGCTTTATCGTGCTTTAAAAGGGACTGGTACTCCATTGAATTACGTCGATGATTTTCTTAAGGACAAAGGATATGGGAATGAATATATCTTTTTGCGGAAAATGGAAAGTTTGGGAATTGCTCGTAAAGGGGTGGCAGAAGAAACCCTTACAAATATCCCAAGTGATCCTCGTGATTGGGGATTTAATCCGATAGATGGAAATGACGATGACAAATTGTACAGCCAATTTCAACTGAGGATGGGTATTGCGGTGGAAAATCGAGGAAAAATGGGAGAGTTGTTTAGATCGAAGGAACAAAAGGATCTATACTCAAAATTGCTGAAGCGTGGGGTGATAAACCCTAGGAGTGTGGATTTCGATTTCCTTGATGCTGTAAATGTCAACTTGAGAGAAAAGTTTAGTTTTCTTCAACTTGAGCAGTTCTGTTCTGACATCACAGAAACTTATGCTGAATTAATTGCTTATTTCTATTTGAATCTTAGTTTCCTGGATGCGAATAGATTCTCTTTTAGTGTCAAAGATCAATACTTTGTAGTGGATATGGATATGCTAGCATATGTGTTAGGGGTTGAGAGAGGAAGATATCAACCGATCAAAGTTTCTATTGCTTGTGCTACATTGGAACTTGTTAATGACAGGAGAACAGAGCAAAAGATTTCCTATCTAAGGATGAGTGCGTTCAACATTCTGCTTCACAAGATTGTGATAAATTGTCTCAGACCGAAATCAACTTCCAAGACTAATGTTTCAAGCTCGGAGGCAAAGCTAATGTATGCCATCATCACTGGGAAAATTTTTTCTCTTCCTCACACTGTAATGTTCTACATGTATAGAGCCATGATGAAGGACAGAGGTCAACTTCCTTATCCAAGTCTTATGATGAAGTTATTTAGACATCTGAACATTCAGCCTCCATAAATTCTTTGTGCTCGATCGTGTGATCATATGGTGGTAGGGCTAAAAATGGTGACTAAAATGCGTCTGAAAGAGTTAAGCAAGGCGTTGAAGAAATTTAAGGAGAAGACTCCTGTAAAGTCTCATCAAATCTCTTCTGCATCAAAGAGAAAAGGAAAGGAGCCCATGGTTGCTCCATCAAAGAAAAGAAGAGCTCTCATCGTGGAAGATGAAGATGATGACGACCTTACCATTTCTGCCATAGCTTTGAAGAAGCTAAGTCGTACTGTTCCAGAGTCAATGGAACAACATGAGACAGAAGGAGAGGAAAGAGAAGGACAAGAGAAAGAAGAAGAAGAAAAAGAAGTTGGCGAAAAAGAAGCAGAGGAGGAAAGACTTGAAGAAGAAGTAGAGAGAATGAATCAAGAGGAAGGAGAGCCTGAAAAACACTTTTCTCCACCTGAAGGCATAGAAACAGGGGGAGAAAATGAGAAAAGAGGGATGTCAGCTGGTACCAGTGAGGGAGTCAGCCGCTCTCCAGCCGACCCAGAAGACATTCATGCCTATCATTTTCCTGAAGAAGAACATGATGCTTCATTGCCAAATCTGTGTGATTATACTGATATGCCATCGTCTGCAGATCGTGCCGAAGCCAGTATGCAGACCGACAGCTTAGCAGATTTTCGCAGAATTATGGATATTCTCTTGGAGATGCGTGGTCAAATTTATGCTCTGGGATGCGAGGTTCAAAACTTGCAGAATGCAGGTCAAGTTTCTTCAGGTTCCTTGAAAGATTAGATCCAAGCCCTCTTTATTCAGATTCAAGCTAATGCTAAGGGTGAGGAGGTTGCTCAACTGAAGGAAGACTTGAAAAGGCTGGAAGGGATCGTTCAGTCCATGGGAGATTTCCAGCTTGTCCGCGTTCCCAAGCAATCTGGACTCTATTCCATTTTCTTCTCAACCTTTTTAATGCTGACAAAAAGGGGGAGAAGTGCAAGATTTGAATCAATCTTTGAATTTTTAATCGTTTGGATCGTTTGATTTGGATTTATGCTTGACTTTATTTTACGTATGCGGATTTGAATTTGGATTTGACTTTGCTATTGACTTGCTATTGATATCTTATGGATGGCTTTATCATATTCAAGACTAACCTATTTTCGTGGTTGCGATTCTAGTGTTATTCATTTAGCCATTTATCTTTATAAGATATGTATATTTGTTTGAGAAATGTTTTGCAGGTGAAAGTTATCCAAATCTGTAGGAAAGTTTTGTCACCATCAAAAATGGGGAGATTGTTGGAGAAATCTTCTTGAAATGTTTTGAAGCTGACAAAACGTTTTCATCAGTCTAGTCTGAAGGTTTGCAGACTCTGCTGTTTAAAGTCTGAAGACCTCCGGACAACCAGATTCAAAGATTCAAAGTCTATCATCATTGACAGTTTCTAATCCGTTGAAGAAAGGCTATCCAGAACTGGATGTTTTATTAAGGATATGACCTTATCGACTGGAGAAGATCTCTTGGCTGGATATGACATAACAGAATCCTTTTTAATTGATCAAGATTGATTCGAAGATTAAGGATCCGATGATTGGCGAAATATTCGTGGAAGGTTCTACTTATGGAAACCGAGATCCTGATTGTATGGGCGAATATGATTGATGGGCTATCGACATGTTCCTTTAATAACTCGAATGATCTTCCTAATTGATTTCGTCCAACGGGTAGATTGGAGGAATTCCTTTGATAAGTGCCAACGGGTATGATGGCGTAAATGAGTATATAAGGAAGACGTTCTAAGTTGTTTGAGAAGTGCGCGATAGAAGAATTCCAAAGTCTGAAGCTCCTTGTTGTTTAGTCAATTCATTTGAGCGAAATCTTGTACGCAAAAGAGAGTTTATATTTGTGAGAAACCTTGAGGAAGTGTAATAGAACATCTACACTGTGGAATCAAGAATAAGCTGTGCTGTAACATCTCTTTTGTTCATAGTGGAATTCAGCCGATAGACTGTCAGTGCGGAAGAGTGGACGTAGGCTTAGGATAAGCCGAACCACTATAAACCTTGTGTTTAATCTTCTCTTCCCTACTCTTTACTTTACTTTGATCAGATTTCATTTTGTTAACCAAAAGAGAACTCCCTTTCTATCGTTTGCCTAGTATCGCTTCCGTATCTCGAGAAATTATTTTTACACCTATTCACCCCCCCTCTAAGTATTTATACTAGCTACATCACCTTAGACTGGTGATAATCAGTCCATAACAATTGGGAAGGTAAGAGAGCTCTCAAAGGCAGGAGCCAATACTTCCATCTGTCTTAGACGACCACAATGTGGGGTTTCAATCAGCAAGCCCACAACTAACGCAGCTCATAAACTTCACTCAACCCAGCTTGGCAAAACAAGCCTCTTTCAAGAAGTTCCGTTTCGCAGCCCCAACTTAATGCAACCTGACGGTTTTGTTTGGGAGAATAATATTGGGGTTGTGTATGTGTGGGTTAAGAGCCGTCAATTCCTTCCATTTAGCACCAGTTCCATGAACACGGGATGAGATGCTCCACAATGTGTCACTAGGCTGTGCCTTAGTTGTTCTTTGGGGGCGGTAGATATAGAAGAAGCAGTCTTCGACTTCAGAAACGGATGCTTATTGCTCTTTCCCATTCCATTAGCGAGCAACCAACGGGAACCAGATTAGTGCTGGTTTGAACTTCCCCGGACCTTTCTCTTCCCAAGATCAGTCTTGAGACCAGCAACATGGACTTCAGTAATCTTGCATTGGGGAATTTATCCCCAAAAATTTGTGTGCAGATGATAAAAGTTCTTGCTTACAATCCCAAGACTCGAGGTGAACACACCAAGCTCAAGTGGCCTCACAGCACTAGACATTCTTGAGCAGGGTCCTAGAGGCTCGAGAGTTCTTGAAATTGAGACATCCCTTCAAAGTTCAGGAGCTTCACTCTCCAAAGACATCCAATCAGTCCCATATCGCTATGATCCAGTTCTTGACCCACCATCAAGAATGACCTCCTACAACACCACCTTAAAATTGTTGGAGAAATCTTCTTGAAGTGTTTTGAAGCTAACAAATCGTTTCCATCAGTCTGGTCTGAAGGCTTGCAGACTCTGCTATTCAAAGTTTGAAGACCTCCGGACAGCCAGATTCAAGATTCAAAGTCTATCCTCATTGGCAGTTTCTAATCCGTTGAAGAAAGGGTATTAAGAACTGGATGTTTTATTAAGGATATGACCTTATCGACTGGAGAAGATCTCTTGGCTGGATATGACTTATCAGAATCCCTTTAAATTGATCGAGATTGATTCGATGGTCAAGGATCCGATGATTGGCGAAATATTCGTGGAAGGTTCTACTTATGGAAACCGAGATCCTGATTGTATGGGCGAACAGGATTGATAAGCTATCGTCATATTCCTTCAATAACTTGAATAATCTTCTTAATTAATTCCGTCCAACGGGTAGATTGGAGGAATTCCTTTGGAAAGTGCCAACGGGTATGATGGCATAAAGGAGTATAAAAAGAAGACGTTCTAAGCTATTCAAGAGAGAGTGCGCGATAGAAGAATTCCAAAGTCTGAAGCCTTTAGTTGTTTAGTCAATTCATTTGAGCGAAAAATCTTGTATTCAAAAGAGAGTTTATACTTGTGAGAAACCTTGAGGAAGTGTGATAGAATATCTACATTGTGGAATCAAGGAAGAACTGTGCTGTAACATCTTTTTTGTTCATAGTGGAATCCAGCCGATAGGCTGTCAGTGCGGAAGAGTGGACGTAGGCTTAGGATAAGCCGAACCACTATAAACCTTGTGTTTAATCTTCTCTTCCCTACTCTTTACTTTACTTTGATCGTAATTCATTTTGATTAAGCAAAAGAGTATTTCCTTTCTATCATCTGCTTAGTATTTCTGTGGTATCTCGAGAAATTATTTTTACACCTATTCACCCCCCTCTAGGTGCTTATACTAGCTACATCAAAGATCACCTAAAAACTCCCCATTACTCTCCACCAAGAAAGCCCCGTCAAAGAAACGGAGTACTTTAAGGAAACCCCTATCAAAGAAACTGAGTGCTTTAAGAAGACCCCTGGTGGAAGCCGATTGGCTGAGCCAGGAGAGCTTCACTAATGGTGGTCGCTTTGCTGCTAGTGACGGTGGCGTTCCAAGCTGCGACCATGCCGCCGGGAGGCGTCTGGCAAGATGACTACAAGGTCGATGCCAATGGCAACCCGGTGAAGGAGCCACACATGGCGGGCACCTCTATCATGGCCCACATCTAGCGGATCGCCTACAGACAGTTCATGATCTTCAACCCACTGGCCTTCCTGTCCTCCCTCAGCATCATCCTGCTCCTCTTGAGCGGACTTCCAATAAAGCAGCGATGCTGGATGTGGACCTAGTTGGTGATCATGTGGCTAGCGATCATGGGGCAGACGATCACCTACTTCATAGCGCTGCATAACATATTGTTGGCTGACATGCGGGGGATGCTGAAGGACGTGACGGACGTGTCGGTGGTGTGTTGGTTGTGCCTGATGGGGGTGGTGTTCACGGGGAATGTGGTGAGGCTATGAGTGTGGGTGCTGAGGAAGTGGGGTTACTTGAAGAAGAAAGAGAAGAAGGATTCAGATGAAGACGATGAAGACAAGCATGAGGAAGTGTGACGGTCTATGTGACAATCGAGTAAATTGAATGGTCTTTGTTCTATGATGGCGGCATCATGTTCAATATGTGTAAAATTTGTGATTCTGATGAGCGGGTTGATGATGGGTTTTGAGGTGCTCTGTTTTCTTCTACTTATGTTAGATAACAGAGTATTTGTCCTAAAGAGAGGGTAAGACGGATTTTGCTAGAGAAATCTTTGGATGGTAAATGATTGAAGAGACTAATGTGGCGCTTGGAGCAGTTGTGCATGATCTCCCTCTATAATTTGTACAAAATCAGGATAATACACGGTTGTAGTTGCCGCAATTTCTTCTCTATACAATGTTGAACATGACTGTTGGATGAGGAGAGCTTCAGCCAGTTCGGCCAGGTTTGCTCTGGAACGGCTCAGTCCTCAACTCGGCCATCTTCGCTTGGCATTGAAGTATTCTGGACTTTGGTCCTCAGTTGAGATGCAGGGTGGCTAGAATAAATTAGTAGTGCAGGATGGGATTTCCTGCAATCATTATATAATTGTTTCCTTTGTTTGAATAGTATTTGATGCTGAGATTAGAAATGTTTGTGTAGGTTTTCTATTTCCTTCCCTTCCTAGCTGCTGTTAAACGTCTATCTTTCCAGAAGTTTCTGCTATGAAGGGATCAATTAAGCAGCCATCTCAAGCCTCCGTTGCACGAGACCGAACCTCATGCAGGGTAGAGTGTATCTACCGTCTATGACTTGAGAATTCCATGTCAATTAAATTGTACAAATTCATGCGCATTTGATGATTAGAAGCATGACTCTGTTTAAGCATGGTACCCTGTAACTTCTCACCACCAGATATAATAATTTTCGCTGAAATCTCTGCTAGACTCGATTCATTAGACTATTCAAAACAATATTTTGAGCGATCGGACTAGCATGAAATGAAAGAGAGAGCCGAGTCAAATGATTGTTATAGAGGATGGCATTTGATGAAAGCATGAACTTATTCCGCACGGAACAAAACAATTTGTTCTGTCTTTCGCCATAAAAACTGCAATTCTCATTCATGTGGAAAATACAGCACTATTACATCAAGGCTGCAGATAAAAGGGAACATTAGAACTGTAACTCTCACTACAAACTCGGTCTCTAGCCTGAGTAGCTGCTATCCAGTTGTCTGATGGATTAGTTGCTCAACTGACCCATATCCACTGGACATCTTTAAAGCTTGAAGCTTTCTGTCTTGCTATTGTTGTCAGGTTATAGAAATCCTATCGAGTCGCTACCTTTGATCTTTTATTAGATCTTCTACAAGCTCTAAATAGTTTGTGCCAATACCCCTCCTGTCTATAGTTTTCGTTCCTTGCTCATATATCCTCGCTGAGGCATCCGCCCAAAGGTCTTCCGTTTGATGTGATCGAAACATCTAAAACGACCTCCTCTCATATCATCCTCAATTGGGTGTGTCACACCCCAAAACATTATGAATAGGGGATGACACGGCCGTCCTTCCACTCAAAGGACGCAGCCTCAAAGCTCCCAAAATCCATCTCTTAAAAGTCCCCACATTCATATCGCTCTCGTATCTACTCATCGTTAATCGAGGGACCTGAAAAACATTGGAAAATAGAGGGGTGAGCAACCACGGCTCAGAGAGTAGTGCATCTCTTCTAAGTGGATTGAGCACCCACTATGCATATTTACAAAACCAAACCGCAACTCTTTTAACTCAAATCTAGGATATAACAAAACATACAGTAAAAGAATGAGTTACATACGCTTCAACATAGGGCAAAAGTCTGAGAGTGAGTGTAGAGTAGGAATAGAGTAAGACTGACAAAAAAAAAAAAAAAAAAACATAGTTATATTTATAGCAAAAATAATTATTTCATAATAACGTCGAAATAAACATCAATGGTCTGATCCACTGATCAATCTCATTAATTCACACGCCAATGGTCCATTCCATTGGTTAATCTCATACTACATCAAACTCAGAAATATAACAAACCTTCAAGGCCGAAATATAACATTTCTTACTTTAACACAATATGTTCAAAGCAAAGATATTCAAGATAATAATAGGCAAATGCCCATGGTCAAACCATTGGTCAATCTCATAAAACATGTATCAATGGTCTATCCATTGATTAATCTCATCAAATCACACATTGATGATCTAATAAAATTACATGTCGATGGTCAATCCCAACGACTAATCTCGAATTACACGTCGATGGTCCATTCCATTGACTAATCTCAATTTATGCGTCCATGGTCCATTCCATTGACTAATCTCAAATTGCACGTCGATGGTCAATTCCATCGACTAATCTCAAATTGCACGTCGATGGTCCATTCCATTGACCCAACTCATATCACATGTCAATGGTCCACTCCATTGACCAATCCATTGCTCAATATCAAACCATGGTCACGATATAACACTTGGTGACGAGGCGACCAAGATTCCCCCTTGGTAAGGTCTCCATCTATTATTAACCGGTGGCTCGGCCCACAAGGATATCCTAGAATAGTATGCGCATACCCACAAGCCTCTCGCTGGGTTCACAACGATATTGAGCATCCACATCAATCCAAAACAACACTATCCATAATTCTCAAACCAAATCTATAAATCATTTCATATATCCCCAAAAGGTTTTGCAACTCAACTCATTCGCCAAAAATACCTTTCATAAAATATTCTCAAATAATTTTCAAGACTCGTCTTATAAATCAATTTCAAATCAAATACATTTAAAAAAAAAAGCTTATCACAAATCAATATTCATATAGCCTTCCATAAACCATCTCAAAGCCGAGATCTTCATAAAAAAGTTTCACAAACTCAAAACATGTAATATTTCTCAATTCCATTCATCAAACAGAATATATATTTCCACCAAAAAGTTATCATGCTATTCTTAAATATCAAAACGCAGTAAATGCCCGATCCAGATTTTATGCAACAAATATGCTTATTCATAACCCATAAAATATCAATCATTTATCATTTCGAAGACATGAGCTTATAAATTCTTAGAAGAGATAGCACCACTCACATGGGAAAGTCGGAAATCAACTACGACGATCACTCGAACCAACGCATTCGGATCCCTAATAATTAACGGAAAAACATTATCAAAAGGTTGAGTAAAAGGGATATTCGCATAATGACTCATCTATACTAAGCCTATTTGTTGATAAAATGACACCTATGCGCCACGAAAACTCGCATTTATCAAAAACCCGTCAATTTCCCGCAAGCCGCAACCCATGTGCCAACTTTGTCGTGCCATAACTTCCTCCACAAAATTTTGTTTCAAGCCATCTTACAGTCTTTAGAAAGCTCTCTTAATGTACAACAACAACCCCAAAACAGTACCGAAAACAACAAAAAAACAAGCTCGAAGCTTACTGTTCGCTATAGTAACAGAATGCGCCCCCAACTTCAAAATTCTGTTTCGGACAAACCGCAAGCTCAAATCACGATCCATAAGATGCTATAGCTTCACAACATCCCAAAGTACCATTTCTATAAAAATACTTAGCTTAACGACTTAAAAATCATACTTTGCTGCTCGATTTTCCCAAAATTCCGAATTTCAAGCCCTAGGTCCGAAATTACTCAAATTGAACAAATGGGCGGCACAACCGCTTACCGGGCGTTGCGTTACGTAGTTAATGTGGCTTGGCGAGGCTCTCATGACGAGAACACACAAAACCCTTTTTCTTCTTTTTCTTCTTCTTCTTCTTCTCCTCCTCTGCCTCTTCCTTTCTTTGAGCGAGAGCTCTCTGCTCTCCATTTCTCTCTCTCCTCCTTTTTCTTTCTCTCTTTTCCTTTTATCTCTCCCTTTTTCTTTTCTTTTTTCCTTTTTCTTTTATCTCTGTCTTTTCTTCCTCTCTCTCTCTCTCTCTCTCTCTCTCTCTACTGAAGCTTCTACCTTTTTCTTTTTTGACTGGGTCAAAACCCATATTTTACAGGGTGCCAGTCCCCACTTTTACTTGCATTAATTGATTTCGAATCTTGCCTCTTCTCTTGAATGTCATGTCCTACGAAGCATTCTCAAGGTGTCTTCGGCATGATCTCCAGTTTTGTCAAATTAGATCAAAGTTGGTGGAAGGATTCAGTCCTCAGTTCTCCATGATGTCCAACTTTCTCAAGGTTTCGTTGAGTTTCGATAATTCTTAGACTTACACCCTAGGGTTAACAAAGTTTTCCTTCGAAGTTTAGGTTTCTGGTTAGCTCCAGCATGGGTTTCACCTATCAACACCATATTATCTACAGAGAAAATACACCAATTGACATCATCTTGAATTTGTCTTGTCAGCATGGACGGATTCACCATGGGGCCAATGGAGGCACTTGCCCCCTTTAAGCTTCCTATAAATTGAGATGGGAACTACAATATTTTGTAATCATTTGGTGAACTTTCCCCACGAAAATACAAGTGTGTACTTATAAGTCTTGATTCAACATGGGAAGAAAGGAGATTGCAAAATATGTGAGTCATTCATTCAATTTCGCTCGCATCTTGCCTGATCCATCAAATCAATAAGGCATTTTGTGTATTCAAGGTTTACTTAACAAAGATGAGCCTCTTTGTCATAGGAAAAGCGAGTGTCGGAAGAATTAATAAAAGGGCAAATGTTAAAGAGTAAGGATATTTGTTAAATTTCATTATTTGACATTTTTTTCTCAGAGTTAATACGATAGTTCTTTAATTTTGATCAAGTAATTCGGATAATCTCCATGTTATAAGGGACTTGTCAATAAAATACCTTAGAGGCACCAGTTAAAACCACTAACCATAAAAAAATAGAGCGTATTAGCATATGCCGAAAATTGAGCAATGCGAAATTTCGAAAAAGTCACTGACTTAAAATATACAAATTTATATTTCCATAGCAAAATTAATGAGGCCCAACAAGTACCCTAACTAATTGAGAAAAAAAAAGTACCCTAACTACATTCTTTAACATTTTCCTTTTTATTAATTATTCTAACGCTCGCTTTCTATGAGAAGAGCCCATTTGAGATAAGTAAACCTTAAACCTCCCAAATATCCCATTGATACTAAGGACCAAGTAAGACACGAACCCAAATCTCCACAATGGCGTTTTAGCCGTAAGAGTCCTTATCAACATTCTTTGTGCCTATGAAAGTATGTAGATGGAAATTTTGTATTCCCTTAGTGCCAAACTTGTCGAACAATCACACGACACACGATTGACCTGAAAGTTGAACATGTAAAGGATTATTTACACGGTACATCGGTGTAAGCATGAGATCCCCTTTCATCTTATTGGTTCCTCCATTCGATGTCTTATCCATCCAAATCATTAATCCGTGCGAATAAAGAGGAAGTGGATCATTTCCCATCGGTGCAGACATCGTTTTAGCGAGTTTAAGTTATTGAAGATGGTTGGGAGTACATGAGACAAGAAAGAAATGAGTCAATAACCGAGGCGTGGATTCCTAGAGTGCCATAAGTTGGCACAAATGGATACTTAAGTGTCAAAACTTATGAAAAGTGACACTTAACTATCAAAATTGGAGATAAATTGATCACTTAAGTGTCACTCTAGCTAAAACGCTGATGTGTCAATTTTCCGATGAAACGAGTGCAAAACGGTATCGTTTTGGTGCGACGTGATAAAAAATTTAACATAAAAATTAATTAAATTTAATATAAAACTAAATTTATTTAAAAATTTAAAAACTTTAAAAATTTAGAAAATTTAAAAATTTAGAAAATTAAAAAATTAAAAAAATTAAAAAATTAAAAAAATTAAAAAAATTAAAAAAATTAAAAAAAATTAAAAAATTAAAAAATTAAAAAATTAAAAAATTAAAAAGTTTAAAAATTTTAAAAATATATATTTAAGAAAAGGGGAAGAGCCGGGGAAGGGCCGACGATAGAGGGGGAGGGTTGACCGGCGACCCCCGGCGGACTAGCGGTGAGGGCCCGCTAGCCCTCGCCCCAGAGGGCGAGGGTCGCGGCCCTTGCCGCCGATCGACTGGGGTTGCTAGGCCCTAGCCCTCCCCCTCCGTCGTTGGCCCTTCCCGGCGGCGTGGGGAGGCGGCGCCCTTAGCCGTCTCCCCTTTTTTTTTTACTTTTTTTTTAATATTTGTATTTTTATTTTAAAATGTTTCAAATAAATTTAATTAATTTTTATATTAAATTTTTTTATCACGTCGCACCAAAACGACATCATTTTTGCATCGTCTCGCCACGTCAATATGCAAAACGACGTCGTTTTGCACTCGCTTCGCCAAAAAATTGAAACGTCGGTGTTTTGGTGAGTGTCACTTAAGCGATCAATTTCTCTTCGATTTTGGTACTTAAATGTCATTTTCATAAGTTTTGACACTTAAGTGTCCCTTTATGCCAACTTATGACACTTGAAGCGATTTTTTGATGTCAATAACTATGAAAACCATTTGAGGTTTGGTGGCATCGCGGAACTCTTTGCATTCCCATTCAGGATGTAGGGGTGATTTCCTGAAGGTTTGCACTGTTAGTTCTGCTTAACAGATAAGTACATTGTTTTTGACATCAATGGTTTAGGAGTTGCCTAGTTCTTTCAACTTCACTTTATTTGAATTTCAATGCTTTATCTAAATTATAATAGAAAAGTTGGAGCTTGTGCGCATGCTTGGATAAAATATTAACACACTCCCATGCTTAATCATAACCTTCCCACTTGAGAAAGTATATATATAGATCTAAATTAGTAAAATCAGCAGATAAATAATTTGGTTATGGGCTTTTGACTAAATAAATAAATGGCCCACTATAAAAACTATTTGTAAAATTCTAAACGTAAGTGAACGTGTCGAACAAGTAATATAATGATGTGAAAGAGTATCGTCCCATGGAGATCGATAATTAATAAACTAATTAAATATTAAAATAGATTAATTCTAAGATTTATCTAACATATCAAAATATAATTTAGAATAAATTAAAAACAAAATTTGAAGACTAAATGTAGTAAATCAATCAGATAAATATGTTAGAGCATCCGATTTCACCATAACCACTAGATATGAATTTCAAATTGTTGTAGGTACAAGATTGATATCAAACATGTGATAGCAGAATTTCCTAATCTATTTACTATCTTATCTCTAGGTATAGTAAACCTACTCAGTTTATTAATCTACTATATCTCTATGTGAATTAAAATAAATATAAGTGCATTAAAAATTATGAATATTCCCGGGTTACAATGAATTTTTTTTATTACCTTATCACCGAAAGTTACACAAATAACGCGGTATATTTCTATCCACGTTTAATTCATAGTTATATATTATAATGAGTAATTACATATTATCGCTTCTCAGTCTCAAACATGCACATCAGATTATTCAAGTGGTGGCTAGTCACTCAAAAGCATTAAGTACAATAATATATAACTCACATGAATGAAATCAATTGTAAAACATAAAAATAATGAAATTCACATGATCATGGTTAGGCTACATCGTAGCCCTAATAAAAAAAAATTAGAACATAGTAGAATAAGAAATAAAAATATAAAGCCCCATCTATCCTCCTGAGGAGAGGTTTGGTTTCAAACTTGGTTTGAACAGGAGAAGTACGCCATGCTAATGTGCCTTGGATGATCCACATCACCCGCGAGAGCAGGGGTGGATGAAGTGGAACCGAGAATATCGGCTTGAGTAACGCAAACATTGGTGAGAATCCAAGGCCCTGAAAACCTAAGGGTTCCTCCGCAAGGTTCGTCCACGAAGGGTGAGTTAGGGCCTAAGACCAGGCTGAAAGGCGTAGTCGATAGACAACAAGTGAATATTCCTGTACTACCCCTTGTTGGTCCCTTCCATTCTCTCTTAGAGACAAAGCTAAGAGTTGGCTTTTTTCTCTTCCTGCAAGATCAATTATTACATGGAATGATATGGCTCAGAAATTTCTTAGTAAGTTCTTTCCACCTGCAAAGTTTGCGAAGATGCGTAACGATATTTATAATTTTATGCAGGTGGATAATGAATCATTATATGAAGCATGGGAAAGATTCAAAGAATTTCTTGGGAGATGCCCACATCACGGACTACCTGTATGGATGCGGGTACAAACTTTTTATAATGGCTCTAGTACAAATCATTAACTACTAGTTTAATTCAAATTTTAAAATAAAAAAAATGTGTACTCGTTCTTTTCTTTTGAGTTTGACCAACTAATAAAAAACTAAAGTAATTTCAGTAATTTGGAATTTGTTAGGTAAGGATTGGTTTTTTTTGAACTTTTCGGTGTATTTTGTTACATGTATAAATATAGCACGACGAAAATAGACAGAGATATAAAAAAAAGAAAAAATGGAATTGTTTGACCAATAGATGTCTTTCACATTCAACTAGAGAAATGAATAACTTTTTTTCAAATTTTTAATGGCAGTTCCAAAAAAAAGTACTTATATATAAAAAAAGACGCATTTGTAAAAACATTTGGAAAAAGAAGATATATTGGGCAGCGTTGAAAGCTTTTTCCTTAGCGAAGTCCCCGCCATCACATAAGCTTCCTTACCATTTGAAAGAAGACACTGAGAGAGGAGGCTCTATGAAACGTTGCTCGGCGGTTGTGTCAAGTCGTTAGCTTAGTTGCTGCAAGAAGACCGACTCATCCTTGCAGAAGCCCTAAATACTATTTACACCTTTACAATATTAGAACCAAGGAGAATGCTTTAAGAAAAAAAAAAGGACCGTTATAGGGGGAGGGGTGAGAATCGGATGTGTTCCCAATAATACTCAATTTGGCTTGATCAGTACAAAAAAAGGAAAAAAAAGAAAAGAAAAAAGGAAACGATCTTTAATCTCCAGTTTCAATAATTTGATTAATTTATGTTTCCTTTTTCCGTTTCAATTAGTCGGCAGGCGAAAAGGGTATTCAAGAAAAGCTACGAAAAGAAGCAAAGGAGGGGAAAAAAGAAAAAAAAGGAAAGAGGAGGAGTTTGAGAAAAGGACGTAATTGAGAAAATTGCGAACAAATCCTTGGTCACATGCCGTGCCATTTTTCACGAACGTGCTTAAGCGAATCGCGATCGAGCGCCTGTACGGTGGAATAATTAATCTTCCAGTGCGGCAACTGTTGTCCCTTTTGTGGAGAATTCTGTCCACCGAAAAGCAGGAAGATCAGCAAAAACAGAGAAAGACCGAATGTGGAAAAAGGTGGGCAGGAAACATCAAATCTCTCGCCAACCCCGTTTCCACTTTGGGCTTAGAAGGGCGTAATTGCAATTTTTTTGGGATTTTATGCGGTGCTAAGTTTGCAACAAGTTAGGGTGATATATTGTGCATGGTATGATAGCACTCAATCGCAATTTTGTTTTATCTTATCTATCGATTCAAATTGTAGAAAAATATATAATCTTGTCGTGCTATTATACTATGTCTTATATGAGTGAAAACATAATGAAATACACTTGAATCCTTGATTTTGATCCTTTTCGGTTAGAGAGAGAGAGCTTGGTGCCATATGTTGGGATATTATATGCGGAAACGACAGGATCTTACAATTTACATCAACGTGAAATCGCCAGAGAAATAAACGAAAAAAGTAAGAACACCAGAAATTTACATGATTCGGTCTGAATATCGGTACCTACGTTCAGGGAAAGCCAGAAATTTACATTTATTTATTTATTTATATATTATTTTCTCTTTTGTAATCCTTCCTGCAATCCCATGATCAAATAATAAAAATTTTATTCAAGTGAATCGCATTTTGCAAACGTTCAAACTTGAGACATAATTTAAAAATTCTCCACTTTGGCTCGATGTTTGAAGCCAAATTATAGTGCTCATCATCCATGCTGCTCTCCCAACGTCCCGACGGACGCTCACTCTCCACATACGTCAATAGAGCTTAAGTAGAGCTTGAGCTTCGCCAAAGGAACAGACTTAGTCATTATGTTTGTCGGGTTATCTGTTGTAGCAATATTTTTTATCATAACATTATCCTTAGCTAAGACATCTCAGATGAAGTGGTACCTGATGTTGATATACTTCATTCGCTCGTGATAAACTGGATTATACGTCAAATATATCGCACCTTGGTTATCATAGTGTATATCAACACTTTTCTGTTCTAACCCAAAGTCCAAGAGCAAACTTTGTAACCATATCGCCTCTTTCGCTACAAAGGTTAGTGCCATGTACTCTGCCTCAGTCGAAGATAAGGCAATGTGATCTTGTAAGGACACTTTCCAACTAATTGCACCACCCACTAGTGTAAACACGTACCCTGCTAAAGACCTGGAATCATCCAAGTCACTGGCATGATCTGAATCCACAAAACTAGTGGTCTCACTGCCATTGCTGTCCCTCTGGTACACCATATCCACGTCTGTTATCCCCTTCAAATATCTGAGGATCCACTTCATAGCTTCCTAATGAGCTTTACCATGATGCTTCATGTAGTGACTAACCACACTCACATCTTGTGAAATATTAGGTTTAGTGCACACCATAGCATACATAATACTACCTACGGCACTAGAATAAGGAATACGGGACATATGCTCCTCCTCCCCCTCAGTCTGCGGTGATAATTTATCTTAAAGTTTAAAATGCTTCGCTAAAGGAGTATTTACAGATTTTGCCGACTGGATATTAAAACGTGTCACAATCTTCTCAATATATTTCTTTTGAGATAGACGTAAAACTCCTGCAGCCCTATCATACAAAATCTCCATACCCAATATTTTCTTTGCAATACCTAAATCTTTCATCTCAAATTCAGCATTTAACCGCCTCTTCAGCACATCAATATCAGACATATTCTTAGCTACTATTAGTATATCATCAACATATAAAAGTAAATAAAACAAAGAACCATTCTCCAATTTCCTAAAGTAAACACAGCTATCCATTTAACTTTTTGAATAGTTTTGACTAGCCATGAAAGCATCAAAACGTTTATACCACTGTCTAAGAGACTGTTTTAGCACATACAAAGATTTCTTTAACAATCAAACATGATATTCCTTACTCGGAATAGCAAATCCCTCTAGTTGTCTCATGTAAATCTACTCCTCCAACTCACCGTGAAGAAATACAGTTTTCACATCTAATTGCTCTAACTTGAGATCATTCGAAGTAACTAAGGCAAGTAAAACACGAATATAAGTATGTCTTACCACAGGAGAGAACACCTCATTGTAGTCAATGCCCTCACGCTGTGTATATCCTTTCGCCTCAAGTTTCACCTTACATCTCGCTGCCTTGATACCGAGAATGCCCTCTTTTTGTTTAAAGACTCATTTACTTCCGACAATCTTTTGGTTCTTGGGTACTTTGACCAGCTCCCATATCGGATTTCGATAGAGTGATTCAATCTCTTCACTCATAGCCTCTAACCACTACGACGACTCCGAACTAGCCATCGTCTCAGAGTAGACGAAGGCTCATCTGTCTTCACCTCATCACCTATAGTCAATGCATAAGCAATATCTAAATAATTATAACGTACCAGTGATTTAATTTGCTTTCTCTATCTATCTGCGGTTATAGTGTATTGCAGCTTTGCTGGTTGTTCACTATCACTACCTTTAGGAACTGCGGCCTCATCTGCAATCTCAACTTCAATTACCTTCAAGGTCTCCGGAATCTCCACCTGAAGCTCCACCTCACTAATAATACTATGATTTATCTTCTCTACTGGTTATGTCACAGAACTCCTCTATTGAAGCATTGCAATCTCGTCGAATATTGCATCTCTGCTAATTAGAAAACTGGGTGATCTAGGATCAGTGTACCACAGTCGGTAGCCTTTCACCCCATGTGCATAACCCAGAAATATGCACTTCTTTGCCATTGGCTCAAGCTTACCATCACTCGCATGAGCATACGTAGGATATCCGAATATATGTAATCCGGATTAATCAATAGGATTCCCCAACCATATTTCCTTATGAGTCTTCCAGTCAATAGTAGATGATGGAGATCGATTAACCAGGTAACATGCCATGTTTACTGCTTTAGCCCAAAATTTCTTGCCAAGTTCTGCATGCGAACGCATGCATTGAGCTCGCTCAAGCAAAGTTTTGTTTTTCCATTCTACCACGCCATTTTACTGTGGTGTCCCAGGTACTGTGCATTGTCTCACAATATCTTCTTTCTCGCAAAACTCGGTAAAAATATTTATCATAGAACTCCATGCTATTATCGGTTCTTAGGCACTTGATTTGTTTATCTGACTGCTTCTCAATCAATGCCTTAAATTTCTTGAACTGTTCAAACACATCATATTTGTGCTTCAAAAAGTAAACCAATACCTTCCTCGAATAATTGTCGATAAATATCAGCATATATCGGACACCTCCTTTCGAAGGAACCGAAGATGAGCCTAGATGTCTGAATGAATATATTCAATTGGTCGTTTGGTCGAATGAATAGCTATTATAAACTTAACTTAGTGTTACTTCCCATAGATGTAGTGCTCACATAAGTCAACTTCCCTATTTTTTGACCTTTCAACAACCCCATTTCACTTAGCATCGTCATACCTGCTTCACTTATATGCCCTAAACGAATATGCTATAACTGAGTCAAGTTAGAGTTTGACTCACCTGATGAAATTGCAGCGGTTCCAATCACGGTTTCTCCCGATAGATGATAGAGAGTGTTCACTTTTTTCCCCTTCATCACTGTCATGGCACATCGAGAAATCTTTAGTACTCCACTTTCAGTGGTGTACCTACACCCAATGTCATCGAGTGTCCCTAGAGAAATAAAGTTCTTCTTGAGCTCCGGTACATGCCTCACATCTGTTAATGTGCGCACCACCCTATCATGCATTTGAATCCGAATTGTCCATATCCCCACGGTCTTACAAACTGCATTATTCCCCAAAAGAACTTTATCACCATCTGCAGCCTGATAAGTAGTAAACCAGTTCTTATGAGGTGTCATGTGATAAGAACGCCTCGAATGTAGCACCCAGTAGCAATCACACATAAAACACCTTAAGCATCACTAGTGCTCCTCTCAGCAACGTTTGCTGGCATTCTGCCTATCAGTTTTATTCCTCCGCTTTGGACAATCTCTCTTGATGTGCCCCTCATCGTGACACTTGTTGACACTCGAAATTTTCGTAGACATTTTAAACAATAATTAGCAAAAGTAAAAAAAAAAAAGAAGTAAAAAAAATTGTTTGAAATGAAAAGATAAAAAAATTAGAAATAAGGAAGAACAAAAAAAAAGAAAAAGAAAAAAAGAGAGAAATAAAGAGCCGAAGAAGAAAAGAAAAGAGAAGAAGAAAAGAAAACAAAAAGAAAAAAATGAAATGAAACTTAGAAATAAAAGGAAAACGAAAAAAAAAGAAAAAGGAGAAAAAAAGGAAAAAATAATAGAAAAGGAAAGGGGGGCTCTGACGCTCGGGGCTCCTGCTCTCTCTTCATCACGATCTCTCTCTCCCGCGGAGCTAAAAAGGGGGTTTTATCTCTTTCGATCGAGATTTCTTTCCGGTCTCCTCCACCACACCAAAAAACCCTAGATCGAGGATCCTCCATCGTCAAGCTTTCTCTCTTTCTCTGCACTCGACTCGGATCCCAAATCTTCAAGTTCTTCCCATCGCGGCGGAGATTCGATTCGTGTGCCACCGCTACCGCAATTCGGTCACCAACCGTTGCATCCTTCGTCTCCACCATTGCTTTGGCCTGTCGCCTTCGGTATTGAGATCCAGGGTTGATCTCCACTCGCGATCGGTTTTCGTTTCTTCCGTCTGGAGTTCCGTCGCTTAGAGGTTTGTGCTTCTGGATAGATAGAGTCGGAGAAGATGGAGAATGAGAAGAAATCATCGGTGATGTTTCTAGCTTCGAAGATGAAGAGCTTGAAGCGGTTGTTGGCCTCGCTATGCTGATCATCTTCGCGCTCGGCGTATTCCCATCCCCGACCGGTGACAGCCGCAGCTAAATTTCCTATATCGGTCAGTGCAGCCATGACTGTGACGGCACGGACGAACGCTCTCGGCTCAGACTCTCTCTTGAAGGAAAAACGGCCGAACGGTTTCTCTCTCTCGAGGATGCTCTCCAGATCTCACACGCTCTCTGGGACTCAAGCTGACTCTTTCGCTCGGGAATTCGCTTTCCTGCTCTAATTCTCTTTTTCTTACAGACACTCGATCGCTCTCGCCCGAATCTAGCTTCATCGGGATCGGAGATTCTCTCTGTTCCGACTGGTTGAGGATCGCTCTCAGAGATTAGTAACTCACTTGATTGGAGGCTCGCTCTCTGGACGATTTCTCGGATCTTATCTCTTGTCTGGTGCTGCGAGCCAGGTAGGAACCCTTGACCGATTGCCTTATTTTGTCTCTTCTTTGTGCTTAGTTTTGGAATCATTAGACCAGGTCGCCGTTGTCCTGTTCATGTGAGTTTCGGTTTTATCCATGTGCATGCTGGGATTGCGAGGTCTTAAATGTTGATTGTTTTTAAATCCCTACTCAAGCTCAGTCTCGGTGCTCCCCGTTTTTCTTGCACCTATTTAGCGTTCGATGAAATGCCTAAGCTAAACGCATGTTCATAGTCTTTATTGTGCTCGAGTCTCGCTGTTCATTGCAAGTGCAAATTTGACTTTCCATGCCACACGCCATATATGAATATCAGTATGCTATTGCTGCTTATGATTGAAGCATGTGGAAAAAATATTATGTCAATGATAAGTCAAATTTTACTGAAAATCGATCCATGTATGTTGACCATGTTTGGGTGTGCATTTGATTCCAACTTGAAGTTAGTTTGGTTATGGATTGATGCCATTTTGATCAAGTAGACTCATTCATGCTTGTGAGAAAATATGGCTTCAATTTCATGGCGATTTGTCATCAAACAATCACAATTTGCAGCCTCGTATGCTCTGTTACTATTCCGACTGCATGCTGGAAGTTGTGGATTAAATATGGATTAGATGAATTTTGTCTTAGCTTGGTTTTGCTTTGCTGTTTTGCTGTTCTGTTCTTGTGTTGATTGTTTTAGCCGATTGATATATCTTGGCTCTTGGAGTCTCTTTAGAAAAAATATGCATGTTGAATATGAGAACGTTGTCTTCTTAAAGCTGCTTGTCATATGCTGTTTTTTTTTCCTGTGGCTAGCTGCTGTTAGTATTGAAATGGAATAGCTGATGTGTCACGATTTCGTATGCCTGATATGTCACTTTCTGTTTTGGCTGAAATGAAGTGCTAGATAAGGTTTTTTGACTTTGAACCCTTCAAGACATATAAAATAAATTTCTAGAGCTTCGATTTGATATGTCGTATGCCCTGAGCGGATGTCATTTGGTCGCTCAAAAACACCTACAAAGTTTGTTGATTCTGCAGTAGTTTTAGATTGATTTGCTGTTCTGACTTACTGCAATTTTCTGTTTTACTTGGAATGAGCTAGTAGATGATGTTATTAGGAATTAATATCTTCTAGATATTTTTAATAGACTTCTCAAGCTTTCCATAAACATATCATATGTGCGATTTGGCCATCATTTGCCCTGCCTGATGCTTTTTGCAAAAAACATTAATCTGCTGATGTGTTCTGCTTGTTATGATTTGATCTAACTACTTATACAAATGTCTTTGCTTGAGCTAGAAAAAGACCTAAATTGCAATTGTCACCTAATAGGAATTTGTAAAGGACACCTTCAGCTTTCTAACGATGCCTAGTTTGTCCAATTTGCTCATCATTTGCCCTGCTTTTCTTTTTTTTTTAGATCAAGTTTTGAAGTATGAATTTGTCTTGACCTGCAGTGCTGTCTTATCTCTATGAATCTGACTGTCTACCAATTTTGTGTGATCTTATACATAATGATCTTGAGGATAAATTCCCAATGAAAGCTGTCCATAATATCCATATCCATCCCATGCTAAAATTTGAGAATTTTTAAGGTCAAGTAACCCTAGAATTCAAGTTGACATGCAGCAATTTAAATTGTTATGCATTTTGCTCCTAATGACAAGTCACGTATCAATGTTAATGGATTTGTGTGGCCTTTTGCATATGGATTTAGGGTTAAATGTCTAAATCAAACTTTTTCTTCACATTTAACCCTACGTCACGTTCAAATTTCATGATTTTCATGCATTGATTAGGTGGCTTAACAAATCAGTTATCATGCATCATTCTCTAATTTGCTTATGATTGATCTGCATGCTTTAACGATTTTTACTTTTCGGTCATGAATTCGACTTTACTTGAACTTGATACGCGTCAGGAAATTCCATTTATGAAAGTTGCTCTTTATAAAGTGCTTAGTTTCTGTGCCTTTTTCTTAGAGCCAATCATACATGTGTTCTACCCCAATTGCTTTAATCTTAGTTGTGATGATTGTTTCTTTCACTTGTATGCACCTAGTCATAAATTTCTTAGATTAGGTTTAGATTAGGGCCTTGAAGATGGAGAAGGCATAAAGATGGTAGAGGTCGATGTCCATTCCGACCATTTTCATGTAATACCCATTTTCCCGACATATGTCTCGGGCTCCATTTGTTGTATAAAACCCGACGAGTTGCGGTTTCATTTCTTTCCTAATTGTTTTCTCTTTTATATTTTTAAAATTGCATTATTAGGTTTAACTGCTTTTCTTGATTGTTTACTTAATATCTTGCACTTTCAATATTATTGATTGTTTTCCTTTCTTTTTTTTTAGAAATAGAATAGAATGAAAGTAATCCATCACGCCTGATCATTTAGTATAGAATTGACGATCCTGAAAATATAAAAAGAAATGCATGGACATGTTATGAAAAACACAACATACTATTTAGGTACCGAAAGGGCGTTAATAGCAATATTAGCGTAACCCAAGTCCCCGAACCTAGACATCTGGTTACGTGGAATCGAGGGAATACTCCCGACCCTCAGTTGGGTTTCTAGCCGACCCCCAAAATGAGGCTTGTTGACACCTAAATTTTGGCGACCCGTTTAGTCATTTATTGCATTAAAAAATTAAGGGTTAATTTTATCCTTGAAAAAATAGTCATTGCATAACATATAGTTTTAGGTGCATATATTTTTTATTTGCATTTACATTGGGCCGGTGACGGATGGATTAGAATTGATGGTTCAGAAACTTTAAGTTGATGAGTCGGGCTAAGTCCACAAGAAACGCAAATTGGTCCAAGTCCGTATCCTCGGAGATATTTTACAGATTTATCTTTGTGAGATTTCAATTCAAAAGTAAATATTACGTTTGAAAAAAGAAAAATATTGCGTTTCGAAAAGAAATCTTCGTGGATATGAATTTGGAAAATTTAAAAAGCCCTAATCCTTGCCCTATAAGTAAGTAAACATACATAGGGTTTAAGGGAGGCCACACAGATTTACACATACGGCCATATTGGGGTTTTTTTTCATCTTGCTCGGCAAAAAGAAATAGAAACCGAAAAGAGAAAAATTCTCCATCTTTTTTTAGGGTTTTGTGAGAGTTAAAGGGCCTTGCTTTTGCTGAAAAAGTGAGAAGGGACAGCAACAGTGAAAAAGCAGAGAAAAAGTGAAAGAGAGAGAATGTACGAAGGCAGAGTGAGGGAGACGTGAGAGAGGCGGCAGGGGAGAAAAGAAAAAAAAAAGAAAGAAAGAGAAAAAAGGAAGCTGCAATCGTCTTCTTCGGGGGACTCCTTCGCCAAAGTCCCTAGCTGCCTGATCCACTGACGCCGGAAGCCTCCGCCCAGCTCTATTGCAACTTGCGGCGACCAAGCAATCGCCGACACCCACAGCTCCGCGAGCCACCATACGTTTGAGCGACGCCCCTGCCGTCGGCCATCACCGGTCCGAGCCTCCTCGCACCGTTGCTCCACGATCTGACGAAGCCACCGCCGTGCAGTAGTACCCCGACGCCAATAGATCCGAGTCGTTCACTGCGCCGCCGCTGCTGTCTCTTAGCCCGTTCGTCTGCACCCCTTCGACCTAGTAACCAAGCAACGCCGGCTGCTGCTTCGCAGGTCACCGAAGCCTGCGCCGCCCCGACGCCCGCGCCTGCACTTCCATCCGCGATGCCCGCTCCCAGATCCGACGCCGCCCGTGCTGATTCCGAAGCCCCATGGTGCCGCGCCGCCGTCACGCCATCCTCCGGAGCCTCGCCGGAACCCTAGCCGGCGATCTCCCCTCGCCGGACCGGCCACCAGATTTATTTTTCTTTTTCTTTTCAGAAAAAAAGAAAAGAAAAAAAGAGAAAAGCAAAAGAAAATTTAGGTATTTTCTTTATCTTATTTTTGTTTTATTATTTTTGCTATTTTATTTTATCTTTTTAGTGTAATTATTCCTTTAATGTGAAATTGAAATTCCATGATATGAAATTGCCTTTGAAATTAGTGATTGTCGGTCCGATTTTCGAGCTCGAAATCCGACTCGCAATTACTTTAAAAATTGCCAATCCAATCTCCCCGCTCGAGATCCGATTCGTGATTTATGTGAAATTGGCCAACCCAATCTCATACTCGAGATAAGATTCGTCAATTTAGGTATCATATGGCTTAATTTGCTGTGGTGTTATTTAAATTAGTTTTCTTTAAAAAAAAAAATCAGAAATGTAGTTTTAGGGTTTGCATGTTCATAATAGGAATTTTACTTCGAATTTTCAAACATAAAAAAAATCAAATCAATTCATTTAGGTTGCTAGTTCTTTTCTTAATTTGGATTACATGTTTAATTATTTGGCAATTATTAATTTCGAAATTTAAAAAAGAAAAAGGAAAAAAAAGGAAAAACACAAAGAAAAAAGTCATTGTGCACATGTCATGTAAAATTAAGGCATCTTTTGCACGTCATTGCATATTAGGGTAAAATTGCATTTAGTTTAATTTTAGATGATGTTTTTCTTAATTTATTATAGGTTTAGGTATTTTATTAAATAGATTGCATTTTAGGATTATCTAGGTTAAGATAATATTTTAGTTTAAATTAGGATTTGGCTCAACCTAATTCCTAATATAAATTAAATCGGATCTTAATCTAATTAGGTAATTTTCACATTTCACCTAATTTCGAATTTCTTGAAAAATACAAAAAAAATGTCATAGGTTAAATTAATTTTGTTATTTAGGATAAAATGCATTCTTTTAGATAAAAAATAAAAACCATGTGCACGTCATATAGAATTATGTTCATACAATGCACGTCATTTAGTGATTTTTGTTAGGTTCATTTAATTAGAAATTGTCAGTCATTAGAATTAGGTCATTAGATTAATTTAGATCGCATATTTAAGTGTTGCATTTTTTTAATTTCGAATCTCATGGAAAATACAAAAAAATTATTTAGAATAAATCCATCTCATGCTTAGGATATGCTACATGCTTACTTATGTCATATTGCTTAGGTCATATAGCTAAGTCATGTTGCCATGTCATATCATTTTATGTTGAATTAGTGGCATGCATTGCATAAAGCATGATTCTCATTAATTAAGTGAAAATGAAAAAAAGAAATTGTGTGTTAATTAGAAATCATATCTAGGGTTGTTGATGTGAATTCTGATCTAACATTGCAGATGCTTTCGTTGCTTTGAGGTAAGTCCTGCAATTTATTTTCCGCTTTACTTGAGTGTTAAATTGGTGGTTTGCACATTTACATGAACACATAATAGGTTAGAGAATTAGTTTAAAATCAATTCAAGCTACCTGCAAAACCTTTTTTTTTTAATAAAAGAAATGGTACCGAAAGGGCGTTAGAGAAATCTAACGTAATCAAGTCCCCGTACCAAAATCTCTGGTTCGTAGAAGTAAAGTAAAACTCCCATTACTTTACTTGGGTTTCTAATCGACCCACCAAAAATAGATTAGTGGCGACTCTTAATTAAAAATCAATTGCATGTTAAAAAACTTGAATCTAAAGTCGCGAATTGGTATGGGTTTGGGAGAGCCCGAGTTAAATCTAGGCTTAACAATCCATTAGCCAAACTCTAGGTGGTTCACACCCCGAAAATTTTGGTCGCAACAAGGCTAGTGGCGACTCCTGTATATTTTTAGGTTGTTATAAAACAATTAGATCGCATAAATAAACTTGCTATCACGCGGGGTACGAGCGTGGCAGAGCTCGTGATCTCGTGAGGAGACTCTCGTGATCAAAGTACCCCTAAACTCGACCTTTCCCTCCTTGGACATTTTCGAGAGGCGGCAAGATCGGGTCGCGACAACACTCAAAACACTTCACGCGTCCCTTGGACTTTATATGGTATGATTTTGATATGCTTTTACCTCTGCTGCTACTAGGCTCTCGATGTTGTTCTCTACCCCGAATCGTCAGTGCTTACGATACTCCTTGCGCCTGACTGTCATCACGCAACTTTCTCTGTCACTCTTTAGAGAATAAGACGGACTTTACCTCTTCTAAAGTAATTGTAGTACGCCCCTGCAATAATGAATCAGTAAAGTGCTCCCATGACTCTGATAAATAGGCTAACAACATCATGCCCCGTTCTTCGTCATTCAGTATCTTACCGACATTCTTCAAATCCAACATGAGTTTATTAAATTCATCTAGGTGGGTTCTGATAGACGTACCTTCAATATATTTAAATTGAAACATTTTCTTCAACATGTACAATTGATTGTTCAAACCTTTCTTCTAAAGTACTTGAAGTTTTGCTCATAATATTGCGGCATCCTTCTCCTCAGCAATCTCTATTAAGACCTCATTTGTCAAATTTAACAGGATTATGCTCATTACTTTTTCCATTAGTTCTACCCTCTCAGAGACTTTCATAATAATAGACAACTCATCTTCACCATCCAATGCCTTGACCAAACCTTGTGTTGTTAATAATGCCCGTATCTCGATGCTCCATAACACAAAGTTGTTACTTCCATTAAACTTCTCAATTTCAGATTTCCTTTCAGATATAATTGCAATAATAGAATTTTTAGATAATAATTAGACAAGCAAAAGCTCCAAATCACAATCAAGAAATCCAACTCCAAGCTCTGATACTAATTGTTGGGATATTATATGCGAAAACAACATAATCTTACAATTTATGTCAACGCGAAATCGCCAGAGAAATAAATTAGAAAAATAAAGACACAAAAAATTTACGTGGTTTGGTCCGAGTATCGATACCTACGTTCATGGAGAGAGCCAGCAGTAAATAATCCACTATAATTGGAGTATCAGAGTTTACAATCACTCAAAACACGCAAGTATTTCCCACACCTAAATTTAATAAAAAACCCAAAGTGTTTATAAATAAACAACTCACTTGAATATAAACTCATGGTACACAATTACCGCGCGTTCAAACTCAAAATACAACACTCTAATTACGCTTGGTTTGCTTACGTACGAAATCACGTATCTCTTCAAGCTTCTCGCGGAGGACTTGCGGATTTGTTGATCGTCGTTGTGCGGCTTCGTAGGGTTTCCTTTTAAACCGCTTCGTTGGGAAGAAAATGTGTGCCCAAAGGTCAAACAATTGACTTGGGCCCACCATCACTTTCAATTTCACGTGCAGCTTCTTTCCTCTTCTCTCATCGGCTAAAAGCAATGAAACTTGTGTGTGCTAGGCCTCACGAGGATAACAACTTTCAGCCAAAATTCCAAAGAAGAAATTCGTATACTTCATGCAGGTAACAGAGGCTCTACCTTTATTTATTTATTTATTTATTCTATTATTTCCTCTTTTGTAATCCTTCATGCAATCCCATGATCAAATAATAAAAATTTTATTTAAGTGAATCGCGTTTTGCAAACCCTCAAGCTCGAGACATAATTTAACATCATCTTAGAGCCACGCATCAGACAAGCAAAAGCTCCAAATCACAATCAAGAAATCCAGCTCCAAGCTCTAATACTAATTGTTGGGATATTATACGTGGAAACGACAGGATTTTGCAATTTACGTTAACGCGAAATCGACAAAAAAATAAACTAGAAAAATAAGGACACAAAAAATTTACATGGTTCGGTTTGAGTATCGGTACTTATGTCCACGGAGAGAGCCAATAGGAAATAATCCACTATAATCGGAGTATCAGAGTTTACAATCATTCAAATACTCAAGTACTTCCCACACCTAGATTTAACAAAAAACCCAAAGTGTTTACTCACGGTATACAATTACCACGCATTCAAACTCAAAATGCAATGCTCTACGTATGCTTAGTTCGCTTACGTACGAGATCGTGTATCTCTTCAAGCTTCTCGCGGAGGACTTGTGGCTTCGTTGATCGTCGTTGTGCGGCTTCGTAGGGTTTCCTTTTAAACCGCTTTGCTGGGAAGAAAACGTGTGCCCAAAGGTCAAACAATTGACCTGGGCCCACCATCACTTTCAATTTCACGTGTAGATTCTTTCCTCTTCTCTCATCAGATAAAAGGAACGAATGTCACGCCTTGAACCTCGAGCGCGCACATATCCCTCAGTGGTGAATAGAATTTTGTGACGTTCCCAGGATTCGTCGCTGACGCCTTTCATTTTATTGCACATGCGGAAGCGAATTAACTAATCCCCTGACAACAACAAACATGGAATAGAAAAGTAGAACAACCAATTTCAAATCAAATACACTTTCATAAACACCTCAAACTTATACAGAAGGTCTATTTCATAAAGGACTATTGAGCCACTTATGCTCCTGACCCTTTCGCTTCAAGCTTCGGGTTCTTCACACTGGAGACCTAAAAATGGTTATTCAATAACCAGTGAGATGTAAATCTCAGCGAGTTCTTCTCCTAGTGTGACATCCAGATTTTCGGGTTTCAATTTGACTAGATAAATAGGATCCTGTCTCATCGCTCGTCAATTTATTGACGAGTCCGAAATTTCAATAAAGAAATTATCGGAAGAAAATTGAAGACCAAAAGAAAATAGAAAGGAAAAGGAAAAGAGAAAAGGAAAATTTGCATAAAGGAACCATGCATTTTATTTTTCTTTTTCTCTCTCTCCCCCTTTTCTTTTTCTCTCTTTTTCCTCTCTCTCCCTCTCTTTTCTTTTCTTTCTTTTCTTTCTCTCTCCTCTCCCCCTCTCCCCTTCGTGCGAATTGGCCCCCCTTTCCACCGAATAGTGGGCTGTCACCCACTTATTTTTCCCCTCTCCCTTTTGACCATTCAAACTCTCTCTCTCTCTCTCTCTCTCTCTCTCTCTCTCTCTTTCGCACTCTCTCTCTGGACTCTCTGCTCGTGCGATCAAAACCGAAGCAGAGGCAGCAAATCGGAGACGGCAGCTCGCCGTCACCGCCCGTCCCGCCGCCCGCGCTCGCGCCCGCGTGACGCCGCGCGTCCGACCACCCGCCTCTCGCGCCCAGTCCTCCCCCGAGCGAATTCGCCTCTGTCCAACCCTATTCCGCCGATCTGACCGCCGCTAGCCGCCGCTCGCCGCCGTCCCGACCTCCCCGGCGTCCCCTCGTCCTTCCGCCGGCCTCCCCTCGCCTTCTCAGCCACCGGAGCAGCCTCGTTTGGCCATGAACAGCAGCTGGAAAATGGGTTTCCAGCTGGTTCAAGGCCCGTTTTGGGCCGTTTCCGGGCCCCGAACCCGAGGCCCGCTTTGGGAAGAATTGTTTCTCGCGTCGCCGCCGTCGGATTGATTCGATTTGCGCGCGATTTGGTGAGTAATCTCACTAATCCTGGATTAGTTGGCTAATTATGCTTTAGGTTGGTTTAGTTTTAATTAATTATGTTTAGGTTATTAGATTAGAATAAATTAGCAATTATTAGTCAATTGTGATGTGATTTAGATAAATTGATTGTGCAATTAACAAGTAGACGTGGTCTACTATTTATTGGAAGCATCTCGGGAATTTTCCGACCCTTAATCGGGCTTCAATTTGGCGATTCGGGCCTAAGTGGGATTTTTGGGCATTTAAATATTAATTTTCGGAATTAAATTAAATAATTATTTATTTTCCGAAAATTCAAGGAGATGGTCTGGAACCGGAAAATTTTGCTGATGATTGTGGCGAAGTCTGTTTATTTAATCGGGCTTTAGTTTGAGCTAAATTGAATTTTTAATATTAATTATTTAATTTTTGAAATTAATTAATTAATTAATTAATTATTTCTCGAAAATTCAACTGGGATGGCTCGTGACGGGAAATTTATGCTGATGACCATGGTGAAGTTCGTTTATTTAATTGGGCCTTATTTCGAGCTAAACGGAATTTTTAATGTTTAATAATTAATTTTCGAAATTTATTTATTAAGTAATTATTTTTCGGAAATTGAAATTGAGATGGCCGGCGACCGAAATCTCGTGCCGATTGTCGTGGCGTAGTCCGTTTATTTATTTGAGCTTTGAATTGTGCCAAATTGAATTGAATGTGGAATTTAGGATATATTCCTAAGTTATTGTGGTTAATTATTTCATTGAGAAATCGTTGAGTATTGATTGAGTATCGAAAGTGGTCGAGTGGGACCGTAAAGCCATTGAATTTTGAAAGTGGTCGAGTGGGACCGTAAAGCCATTGAATATCGAAAGTGGTCGAGTGGGACCGTAAAGCCATTGAATTTTGAAAGTGGTCGAGTGGGACCGTAAAGCCATTGATTATTGAAAGTGGTCGAGTGGGACCGTAAAGCCATTAAATATTGAATGTTGTCGAGTGGGACTCTGTGTAGCAATAGCTTGAATGACTGGGAAATAGTCAGGCTGACATGTAATCGACGAGGTCGATTGATCATTGCTTGATCTGATGTTGTGAATTAACCGATTGATTGGAAATGACCATGAGATGGTCTGATTGACTTGTAATCGACTAGGTCGATTGATCGATAATTCGATCTGAGTGTGACTTGATGTGATTCATTGCTTTGATTTGATGTCGTGGATTGATTGACTGATTAGAAATGACCATGAGTGGTCTTGTTGGCATTTAATCGACTAGGTCGATTTGATCGATGCTTCGATCCGTGATATGATTGCTTGGGTGCCTATTATGAATTGTACTAACTTGCAGGTGGGATCTGATGCTAAGGTACGTCTTCTGACCTATGCGTGTTTAGGCAGCCTTTAGTATAATGGTTTACTAATCGGGCTTAGTGGGGTAGAACTCGCTGAGACGTAGTCTCATCCCAGTTTGGGGAAAAACATTTCAGGACCCCGTTGAGGAGCTGAGAAGGAATTTGAGAAGGAGAACTCGGAGGTGAAACTTAAAGAGAATGATTTTTTGAAGAAGAAGACAATCCTGAGAGGGGCCTTGAGTGCGGCCCATTTCGTCTAAGTTTCTGTCTTCTTTTGAGATCTCTATGTTGATGTGAATAGTTATGAAGTGGTTTGTGTGTTGTATAAAAGTTTGGTTATAAATTTCAATATAAAAAATATGGCCCTGCTTTTCTATCCTATCATTTTATTGTCTGGGGATTTTAACTGCTTCCGCATGTGCTTAATAAATGAAAGGGTCGGCGATATATTGTCCTGGGATATCGCATTATAAAATCGACCAAGTGAGAAGGATGTGTGCGTGCCCGAGGATCGGGGCGTGACACCTAGTCCCCCGATTAGTACACCAACTCAACTTGGGGTATCTCTTCAGAACCATCCCACAACAAACATGAGATTAACAATTAACAATCAATAGTCGATTCGCATACATCCTTACCTAGTATGCCATACCCTGCATGTCATAACTCAGCACGATACACGCAATGCACATGGCTATTAGATGATGCAGTTCATCAATCATATACGAATCGCGTTACAAACGATCTCACCTGACCATTGCCACATGAACGCGTTGTTTAGGGTAGAGGCGCGGATGCACCGCCATCCCTCATCTTAGCCCAGTATTGTCCTCTTTGGGCTTTGCACTGGTGTGGACAAACCGCCATCCTAGTCGGGCTACCCCTCAAGTCTTTGTTCTTAGTATTGCGGAAGCATATGTGAAATGCATTATCAATTCATGTGTGCGTGCCATAAACAGTGTGCTCAACTCATTCATGACTAGGACTAAAGATGCCATGATTCTCATGTGTTCTTACACATTAGTGCGCCACACAGCACACATCGATCAATCACATGGATCCCAGTCGATGCAATAGATAACAGTTTTCTGGTATAACCGGGTATCGTCTTGCACCATCGATTACGGCAACGTCTACATCTAGACGGCATTCCATATAGGAGCATCAGCCCAACCTCCACTGTGACTGGCATCAGTTGACGTGGGGCATTCCCAAAGGAGCATCGGCTCAGCATCCACTGCGACCGGCATTCGTTGACTTGGGGCATTCCCGAAGGAGTATCGTCCGGTCCCAAAGGCTTGTAACGGCATCTCATATCATTCATGCATTCATTTAATTTCGGCACAGGATACCGTGCATTGCACTAAAATATCTCAATTAAAATAGTGATCCCGACCTATTTTCTTCATATTAAAAATGTATGGTAAAATAATCGTGTGTGGGGACACGGTCAGATCGAACAAGAAAATTTGTGTCATCTCTTTTAAAATCCTATAGTTTGATATAATATTTAAAAACACTTTCGGCGTCTAAAACCTAACACTCGAAATTTTCTAATTAAATACTAACAGTTTCCAATCACCATACAATTGCACAAAACATCACCCAATTCATGAGAATGCCTATGCCTTTACACATCCATTCACTTCATAAAATCAATACACATGAAATTAGACCACTTTTCATTCTCGGGTGAACAATACGTGTGAACAGTGTTGTGTGAACATTAACTCGTGAATAATGTGTCATGAACAGTGAATTTTCATAATTGAATAACTAATAAATTAAATCCATAAGTCGTTAAAAACACTAATTAAAGAAAGCAAAGCATCAAGAACCATCATTGAACTAAAATTGGTCTTAATTGGCAGAAACCGGGCCTTTGCGCGTCTCCAAATTTAAATCCAGAAATCTAACCAATCGAGCTTAGAAAATTCCCAAATTTGAATATATTATAAATGACACATAAATGAACATTTTTCATAAGACATCTAAACCCAGATCCTTTTAGATTCGGCCCAGTAAATCACTCAATCCAACGCCAAAATTAGGTCCGTTCTCAGAAAGTCAGTTTTTTCGAAATTAGTTTGGTTGGTCTTAAACATGTCCGTTTGATTTGAAAATTTGAATATGTTAAACTAGAAGATATGACAAACAAATTTTGTGAAGGAAACATTTGGAAATTTGAACCCTAAGGGTCAGTAAATACCCATAGAATCCTTACAAGTCACTAATTTAGCGAAAAATGAAGTTTTGTTTGAAGATGACGATGCTGATATCTCCTACTTCTGGGTTCCCAAAAAAATCTTAAGAAAAATATATGTTGTATCTAAGTATGTCTAAAACATTTCTCTAGAAGATATCAGCTTCAAATTCGCTCCTGATTTTGATTTACAAAAATTACAAACGACAAGCATCTAGGAATCAATTCTGCAAAATGGTCACTATTTTTGACCAACCCATCCTCTATAGTGCTAATCTCACTCATTATACTAATACCAATCCACTCTAGAATATCCTTAGTCCCTACTTGAGTTAATCTAAACTATTCTTAAGCCTAACCAATCTTCTAAGTAAGTTTAGGCACTAATAAAAGGATTATGAGTTAGACTCACCCGACGACAATTCTGACGACATGAGCGCGACGGCAGTGGCGATGGCTACTCATGGTTACGTCCAAAATGTCACGGAGGCGCTCGGCAAACATGGGTCTTGGCGGAGGTGGTTTCCGATTTGGCAAGAACAACGGGCGGACGGCTCGTAGATGGGTGGTGCGACTCTTCGGCAATGGATGGCGGTTTGCGGACAGTGATGGCTCATGGCCATGGTGCAAGATGGTGGCTGGTTTGGGATAGGACAGTAGCACACGGTGCTGTTTTGAGAGCAAAACAGAAAATAAACTAAAGAAAAAGAGAAGAAGAAGAGGGACGTGGGAGTGGGGGTTGTCGAGAGGAGGAATGGGGAAAGAGGAGAGAGAAACAATAAAGAAATGGGAGGAAGTTGAGAGGAAATTGCTGCAGAGGAGTTGGCCTGAGTGAGGGGGTGGAAAAGTGGGAGAGAAAGGGAGAAAAAGAAGAAAGAGAGAAGAAAGGAGATGGGAAGGAAATTGCGTGCGAAGGAGGGGGAAAGAAAACGTGAGAGAGAGGGAAAGAGAGAAGAAAGAGAAAAGAAAATGGAGGAAGAGGACTTTCGGCCGAAGGAGGAGGAAACGTGAAGTGAAGGAGAAGAGAAAGAGGAGAGAGAGAGAAGAAAAATAATAATAGTATTGTTATCATTTTTCTTTTTCTTCCAATCTCCGATTTTTCATCTGATAATTTTTTTTTCCGAAATTTCGGGATGTCACAACGAAACATGTGTGTGCTGGGTCCCATGAGGATAACACCTTTCAACAAGAATTCCGAAGAAGAAATTCGTGTACTTCATGCCGATAACAGAGGCTTTACCTTTTTTTTTTATTCTATTATTTTCTCTTTTGTAATTCTTCATGCAATCCCATGATCAAATAATAAAAATTTTATTCAAGTGAATCACGTTTTGCAAACACTCAAACCCGAAATATAATCAGACAAGCAAAAGCTCCAAATCACAATTAAGAAATCCAACTCTAAGCTCTGATACCAATTGTTGGGATATTATACGCGGAAACGACAGGATCTTGCAATTTACATCAACGTGAAATCGCCAGAGAAATAAACGAGAAAAATAAGGACACCGGAAATTTATGTGGTTTGGTCCAGGTATCGGTACCTACGTTCAAGGAGAGAGCTAGCAGCAAATAATCCACTATAATCGGAGTATCAGAGTTTACAATCGCTCAAATTACTCAAGCGTTTTCCACACCTAGATTTAACTCAAAATCCAAAATATTTATAAATAAATAACTCACTTGAATATAAACTCATGGTACACAATTATCACGCGTTCAAGCTCAAAATACAATGCTCTAGGTATGCATGGTTTGCTTACGTACGAAATTGTGTATCTCTTCAAACTTCTCATGGAGGACTTGTGGCTTCGTTAATCGTCACTGTGTGGCTTCGTAGGTTTCCTTTTAAATCGCTTCGCTGGGAAGAAAACGTGTGCCCAAAGGTCAAACAATTGACCTGGGCCCACCATCACTTTCAATTTCACGTGCAGCTTCTTTCCTCTTCTCTCATTGGCTAAAAGGAACAAAACTTGTGTGTGCTGGACCCCACGAGGATAACAACCTTCAGCAAGAATTCCAAAGAAGAAATTCGTATACTTCAGGTAATAGAGGCTTTACCTTTTTTTTTTTAATTCTATTATTTCCTATTTTGTAATCCTTCATGCAATCCCATGATCAAATAATAAAAATTTTATCTAAATGAATCGCATTTTACAAACACTCGAACTCGAGACATAATTAAAATCAATCAATCGCAGTCCTACCATATCCAACGTAGATTTAATCTAACAGGAGGAGGACGTCTAACAAATTCCTAGAGCAATTAATTAAAATCAATAGCAAAATCACATTTATCATGGGGAGCACGAATTCACAGGTCAATTCTTCTAGAGCAAAATAGCCGGTAAACCTACCTAATTGTAATTTATAGGTGTTTGGGGGTGGGGACGGACGATAATTGTGCTTTAATCCATATCCGAACACCTGTATAATTTTCTAATCCCTAACAAGAAAGGAATACCAAAATTATCCTCTTCTAATCTCTAGCTCCCTTGATCACGTCTTGCTACATTATTACTGTCCAATTAAGGAATAATCATTACGGCAGTCGGCTACATGCACTCAAAGCGAACCCCACCATCATATTCGATGATTGGGATATGATTATGTGCATGCACGTGTTATCGTTGTCATTCCTTTTACTATTTATACTTATTCCGAACATCAAGTTGTATATAATTAAATTCCCAATCTCGAGCTCGAATTCCCTCTTTTGATCCTCATCTTCATTTAGATTGACAAGCTCGAGCTTGAATTCTCTCTGTCAGTCCTCATCTTCGTTTGGAATAATATCAACCAAGTTTTGGTTGGCATTATCACTTCATATTATTAGCCTTCTTTTACTTTTGTTTCAAGTAGGGTCTCTACTCGCGCATGGACTATCGCCCTTGCAGAAGGTCACATTTTTCTTTATCACGCATATAAGTGGGATCTCTGTTCGAGTGCGAACTACCACCCCTGCATAAGATCACATTATTATTTTAATTACTGTTCATGCATGTCAGTGGAATCTCTACTCAAGTGCGGACTACATCCCCTGCATGAGATCACATTGTTATTCTAATTACTTTCAACTATGTTTCATATTATTTTATGACTGAAATCATAATTAGTTTAGTCTTCATCTATATTTCATTTCTTCACCTAATTCGTTTCTTATTTATTATCATTATCACTCATGAATTATTATACTTCATATTAGATAATTTCACACAACTAGCAGATTTTTACGATTATATTAGAGATATAGAACTTATAGAGTTTTTCCACATATTAACCAATCCAAACAAACGTAGACGTTTAGATTTAAATCACAAATCTCTTAATAATTTTCTTTATATATCAAAATCACTCTACGTTATTTCTTATCCTTTATATAGTATCCCAAATCCTAAGGGCTATATGGTATCGGAGCCAGGGGATATATATATTAGAATGCTCCATAGCTAAGCACTTTACTTTCGCAGGGATGTACGCTTCTTCACTTGGCATCTGTGAACGGATACGCAGAAATAGTGAGGGAATTGTTACAATCGGACCCCCTTGCATGCCTTGTCCATGATGAAGATGGAAGGACCCCACTTCATCTGGCCACGATGAAGGGCGGAATCAACATCGTGATAGAGCTTGTCGTAATGTAGATGCTTTCAAGTTTGAGCCATACCTCTGGAGCGGATTTGATTTCCACATATTGAAGGGCCTCGTCTAATAGGCTCAATTGGATCGCGTTGCACGCCCTCTCCTCCATGTTGGCCCAGTCATCATCAGTGATGGTGTTCGACTTGTTCAATCTTCCCAGAAGAACCTTTGATAAACTCGGTTGAACTAACAGATCCTTCATTCTTCTCCGCCATAGTGTAAAATTATTCTTCTCGATGAATCATTCGATATCAAATCGAACGGTCAAACCGTTCCAGCCATCTAGTCAAAAGTCATAATACAAGAATGGAGAACTTGGATTGCTTCAATACCAATTGTTGTGCGGCAGAGCACCCTAACTAGATGAGATGAAAAGTTGAAAAACAAGAATAATCAAGAAAACAAAGATTTACATGGTTCGGCGAAAATCCACCTACGTCGTCCACGGGAGAGAGAGATGATTTCTTCTTTCTTGAGCGTCTTTAGATACAAGATAAAATGCCGAATAAATAGATCATCATATCCCCACTTCCCTAATCCCAATAAGAGAAGAGTTTCACCCTAAGATCTTATCAATTTTGAAACTAAGAAATTTTTTGTGATTATCCCCTAAATATTAGGGATATCATGACATTTTCTAGTTACATCGAATTTGGACTATTTCCCATGAAATCCCTTGTAGATAGGTCCAAATCTAGGAAATATATCTACAAACGTATAGCCTGCAAGCGCCAAACCTTCCTAGACTTCCTGATCAACTTTCTCAAGTCTCTAATTAATGGACATTTCTTGGAATTGAAGACAACATCGGCAAAGTCAAAGAGGAGGCCTTGTAAACTTTTCCGATTCAATGGAAATTTCTCGGAATCAGCAGCGTCATGAGGCCTTACCAACTTTTCCAAGTTTCTAATCGAGCGAAATTTCTTGGACTTTTCGATGAAAGTCTCGTCGATCTCAAATGCATACTGATCTTCTTGGTTCAATGAATTCGTCTTGAATACGGGTTGCATCATCGTATTATTCCACACTCTTTACTTTTCAACTCTTTACTTTTCGACATTGTGGAAGCATGCAAGAATATTCTTTAATCCCACGCGTTTGTGTCGCTGCTTTGCTCTTTCCAGCATGTAAATGCTATGTAAGACTCACGTTATAGCATCTTATATATAGTTAACAATCTAAACCCTCGACATTCCAACTCCAAGGCAATCTAGTGAAAGAAAAAGAGAGATCGTGTGTGGACCGAAAGCTTTAGGTGATTAACCCGAGCGATTTCGAGTTCACCCAAGCTGTGAACAATGCCATCGATCACAAGCCCAAGAAGAAGGTCGCCATCCGCACAGTTGCATCAACAAGCTTCCTTAGCATCTGAAAGAACACGCCGAGAGAAGAGGCTCTATGAAGCATCGCTTGGCGGTTGTGTCGAGTCGTTAGCTCAGTTGCTGCAAGAAGACCGACTCATCCTGGCTCGGGCTTCTGTCACTTGCTTCAATGAGACACCATTGCATGTGGCCTGCATGCTCGGTCATGTACCTTTTGCCAAGGCTCTTTTGGCTCATAAAAGGGATTTGGCTATGGAGTTGGACTCGCAGGTATGTCGAAACGAAAACCTTGGTTGTGGTTGTTTGATATCAGACTATCTTGCTTGTCAAATTAGATTTTGCACATGTAATGTAGTATTTTGGTTTCCAGTTTTCATGATCCGTGAGAAATCAAACCCATCATATGTCTCAAGGAAATTAACAAAATTCAGACAGAAATCAAATCATGAGTTTCCAGGTTAATTCAGCTTAAAAGATCTTACAGACACCAGTGAATTTGAGCAGCTCGGTCTATTTGATTTGAAAATGCAATATATATAAATCACATGAACGTGTCCCTCAATAAGATTGCTCCATTGTCAAGCACTTTACCTTTGCAGGGCCGTACGCCTCTTCACTTGGCGTCTGCAAACGGATACGTCGAAATAGCGAGGGAACTGTTACAATTAGAGCCCCGTGCATGCCTTGTCCATGACGAAGATGGGAGGACCCCACTTCATCTAGCCACGATGAAGGGCCGAATCAACATCGTGAAAGAGCTGGTGAAGGCAAGTCCGGAGGTAGTGAGATATGGTGATTTGGTGAATGCTCAAGATGATGAGGGTAATACCATTTTGCATTTGGCCGCAGCAAACAAGCAAATAGAGGTAATCCTTTTTGCTTCGAATTGCTTCGAAATTGTGACAATGTCAGATATCGCATTCCAATTGAACATTTTGTGCAGATAAAATCCAGCTTATTCTCATTTTTCTATAGACTCAAGCTTTCTGCATTCAAACTTCAGTGGATTTATCGATTGATACAAGAAATATCTTTGTTTGTTGTTTCTTTTATAATTGATAAGAAACTCATCTTTTTGTGTAGATAGTGAAATATCTGCTTCAAAGAAGCGAAGTGGATGTGAACACAGAGAATAGAAATGGCTTCTCTGCTCTGGATATAGTGGAATATTTTCCAAAGGATTTCAAAGTCATTGAATTGAGAGAACTGTTTGTACATGCTGGAGCTCTGAGAGCCATAAGATTCCCTACATCAACAACTCACCAAGCAATTGTTGATAACACAAATGAGGAGAATTCAACTATTGTAGTTGACCTAGCATCTGTAGCACCTCCCTCCACCAATACTCCTCCGGTAAAGGCGTTTCTGCCAGAGTCTTTCTCGGGTGATATCAGTAAGCAGATGGAAGACAAACACGAGGAAAGGATCGAGAAGATGCGTAATTCTCTAATGGTAATGTTTTAGCTAGATGTCTTGGAGTAGCATTTGCTGAAAACTTAGATCATATTGATCATAGCTCACAGCTAATTAAATCAAACTCTCTGTTTCTTTCATGAAAAATGGACGATTCATAAATTATTTTCCTAAAAATGATCATTTGTGTCGCTTAAAATAAATAGTTATGCTTTCTTAAAAATATTTTCTGCATATGTACTAAATTGCTCATAATTAAATAGCTATCTAGAGAAAGAAGATGAGTAGTTACAATAATAGATGGCTTATGATTAAAAAAAAAAATAGAGGGTAATATACGAAATCTAATAATGAGAAGAGATGAAACGAGTTGATGAATATTTAAGAAAGTAATGGTACTCAAGAAAATCTAAATGTGGAGCAATTGGATTTTCTTCAAATATCTTTACTACTATATAAAGTAAAGAGGATTTCTAAAAGACTCAATCTTTTGTCTTCTCCAAATATTCTCAATAACTTGGAGTCTGTTTGGTAACAATTTTGTTTTCAAGAACAATTTCTATTTATAAATGATGTTTTTTTTTGTTCTTTGAACGAATTTTTGAGTACTTGAAGACACCTAGTAACTGTCCAAAATTTCTATTCTCGATATAGAAATGCGTTTGGTAAGACTTTAAATTCTTTTGTGATTTAGAATTTCTTTTAATTTTTAAATAATTTTATTATATTTTTCTCTTTTTCCTTTTTCTTCTTCTCCTTCTTCCTCTTTGGCCGGTTGCCACGATCGGCGCAGACAAGGGTCAGCAATCTCGTCGGAGCATTGCCTCGACCCTTGGCAAGGCAGAGCATTGCCACCCGAGCCTCATCGGCGGCTGGGTGAGCTCGGCCTCACTTAGACCTTGCGAACTTGGCAAGCCTCATCGATGGCGGGAATATAAGTGTATTTTATTTTCCACACATTTAGTTATTGATTTTGATTTTCTTTCTAACAACAATAGCAACCTTTATAAAAAGACGTTCAAATTTCGAAATGTCTTCATTTTTTTTTTCTCATATATGTATATATTCATACACTTAGTTTTTTCACAATTTAATCCATGAGCTCTATTTCTGTAGAGAGCTTGCTACAATTTTCTAGTATTTACATAAATATAGGAAAAGCCATCAATTGAATTTGTGCATTTGTTGGAATGACTAACTTTGACTCGATGATCTTCGTATGTATAAATATAGTCGAAACACTATTTCTTCATTCACATACTAAAACTTTCTTTCACGTCACGACAGGTAACTGCCACCGTGATCGCAGCCATGGCTTACCAAGCCGGCATTAGCCCTCCTTGCGGCGTGTGGGACGACGATCACAAAGACAACCAAGGCAAGATCTTATACTTGGCAGGAACATCGATAATGGCGGCAAACGATCCAAAGGGTTACTCAGTGTTCTTGACATACAACACCATCTCTTTTCTTGCATCCCTTAGCACGATCTTCTTGCTCATAAGTGGCTTCCCCTTGGGGAAGAAGGTTCTGACGAGGATTCTGATGGCCACAATGTGGGTGACTATCATTTTCACGGCGCTGACTTACCTCCGGTCCATGCTGGCCTTCTCGCACGGGCACAGGAAACCTGAAGACGCCACCCAAGCACCCGCCAAAGCACCCACCGACCGTATGCCATCCGACAGTATCCCATTGGCTGTGCCCTTCATGTTTGTTTTTCTCTGCGCTGTAGCCATTCTTTTTCTATTTCACACCGTTCGATACGTCCGAAAGATCCGCAAAAGCTCAAGAATTGGACATCAGGATGTGTGAGTTGGTGCAGATCTAGGGGCAATATCAAGATCTAGTGTATTCATCTGGTGGGACAAAGGATTACTGCATAGTCTTGATGCCTATGTTCTTTGTAACTCAATCCCTATGTACATAAGATCATTCTGAGTACCGCCAGTTGTGCAAACGATTTAATGAGACTACTAAACCAAATGCAGAGTCCATCCCGCATTATTCTCGAGCTCTCCTCATCAGAGATGTCTCGCCCGCGTAGCCAAATCTTTCTAAAGAGAATGGCAAGGCCTGGCCACAAAGTAATCTGATCTACTCCTATGTATGCCGCAGATTACTAGGTAAAAGCAACATTGGGTCATTCTATGATTTGTCTCACACAGCTTCACCATTCTCTTTCCAAACACGCCAAACAACCGAACCCACCTTCCTCAAAAGCATCCGCATTTCTTTTTTGCTTCCTTCATATACTTCTCCTGTGCTGATAGATGTCCAAAAGCCATCTGATCAAAGCTAGTGAGCCTCTCTGTCTGATCAATTTCAACCCCGTGGCACCAAACCATAATGCAGTCACACCATTTACATGAACTTCCTACACTATCTTTCCTGCCTAATTTTAAGGAAGTGATACACAGATTTCACAGAAAACACTCCATTATTATTCGCAGGCCGTGCAAGCTGATCCTCCCTCAAAGGTCGGAATCGAAGCAGCGCTAGTTTCATATGTAATGTTCACATACCAGAACGTGTGCTTCTTCCAAAACAACATTCAAGCTCTGATATTATGACTTCTTGCCAAACGATCTTTTCTTCTTTATATAGACAAGAAGAGGAGGGACAAGGCAGAAATGCAACCTAAAATCCCATGGACCGATCTGTTGTTCCTAATCACAAGACGAAGGATTGGTAGACGATTGAAGAGACTAATATGGCGGTTGGAGCAAACGTGCATGATCTCCCTCGTAATTTGTACAAAATCAGGACAATACACAGTTATAGTTGCCGCTCTTTCTTCTCTATACAATGTTGTATGTGACTGTCGGACGAAGAGAGCTTCAGCCAGTTCGGCCGGGTCTGCTCAGGAACGGCTCAGTCCTCAGCTCGGCCATCTTCGCTCAGCATTGAAGTATTCTGGACCTTGGTCCTCAATTGAGATTCAGGGTGGCTAGAAATAAATTGGTAGTGCAGGATGGGATTTCCTGCAATCATTATATAATTGTTTCCTTTGTTTAAATATTATTTGATGCTGAGATTAGAAATGTTTGTCTAGGTTTTCTATTTCTTTCCCTTCTAGCTGCTTTTAAGCATCTATCTTGCCAGACGCTTCTGCTATAGAGGGATCAATTAAGCTGCCATCTCAAGTCTCTGTTGCACGAGACTGAACCTCATGCAGGTTAGAGTTTATCTACTATCTATGACTTGAAAATTCCATGTCAATTAAACTGTACAAATTCATGCACATTTGATGATCAGAAGCCCGACTCTATTTAAGCATGGTATCTTAACATCTCACCACCAGACATAAAAAAATTCGCTGGAATCTCTGCTAGACTCGATTCATTAGACTATTTAAAACAATATTTCAAGTGATCGAACTAGCATGAAATGAAAGAGAGAGCCGAGTCAAATAATTGTTATAGAGGATGACACTCGATGAAAGCATGAACTTATTCCGCGCAGGACAGAACATTTTGTTCTGTCTTTCGCCATAAAAACTTCTCAATTCTAATTCATTTGGAAAATACAGCACTATCACATCAAGGTGGTCTGCCTGCGACATCGGCATCAAATAAAAACTGCAGATATAAGGGGACATTAGAACTGTAACTCTCACTACAAACTAGGTCTCTAGCCTGAGTAGCTGCTCCATCCAGTTGTCTTATGGATTAGTTGCTCGACTAACCCAACTCCACTGGACGTCTTCAAAGCTTGAAGCTTTCTGTCCCGCTATTGTTGTCGGTTATAGAAATCCTATCGCGTCGCTACCTTTGATCTTTTATTAGATCTTCTACAAGCTCTAAATAGTTCGTGACATCCCCCCTCCTGTCTATAGTTTTCGTTCATCGCTCATATCTCCTTGCCTAGGCCTCCACCCAAAGGTCTTCCATTCAACATGATCGAAACATCTCAGACGACCTCCTTGTTACGAAATCGCACGTCGATTCCAGAAAAATAACACTCGCAAACAATTCTCCAGACAGAATATAGTAATAAAAGAGCGAGATCGGATGAACACGCCAGAAAATTTGTTATCGAAGTTCACCCAAACTGGGCTACGTCTCCGCGCGAGGCACTCTGCGAATCCACTAGACTTCGAAAAAGTTGGAATACAACGACGATCTTCTCTCAAGATCGGGGTATAAAGAGATTGAGAACTCTCATCAAGAAAAAACTCACTTTTTCTTCTCTCTTTTTCCCCGCCTCTCTATTTCCTTTTTCGGCGTCTTGACGGCTAGGGTTTTGCCATCGCTAATATATATAGGTACCACTTTTAACCTAAAAAGAAATCTAATAGAAAGACAAAAAGCCCCTAAAAACAAATATTTGGCTTTATCTATAACAATCTCCCACTTGAAGACAAATATACCCAAGCACCAAGCAACTTTGCATCCATCTTCTTCAAAAAATAGTAGTTGTGAAACTTGTGCCTCTGCGATACTCCTCATCAATCAACATGGAGTAATACCAATGGTAGTCGTACGAAAATATGCTTCTCTCTGTCTACTACCTTGGTCATCATGTCATTGGATTCTTCGAGCCATCAATCTTTTGTAGCTTTAATTCATTATCTTTCAATGCTGACGATAAAGTGATAACGCTTCTTGATATGTCTAGTCCTTGAGTGATAAGCTGCATTCTTTGCTAAGTGCACTGCACTTTGACTATCACTCCACGGTGTCTTACTGGCTGTTTTTCGATGTAACTCCTCCATATAATCTTGTAACCACATGATTTCCTTGGAGGCTTCGTAATCGCTACATATTCTGCCTCTCGTTGTCGATAAAGCAACTACTTTTTGTAGTTGAGATACCCAACTCACTTCTGTACCCGCAAATCGTAAAGACATATCCAAAGTGGTACTCTTACCACTATCTCGATCACCCGAATGATCTCGCATCTACATAACCCCGCAACTTTAGAGATGTACCACTATAACAAAGTGAGTAATTGGAAGTACCTGCTAGATATCTCAATATCCATTTAACCGCATTCCAATGCTCTCTACCAGGTTACGCATATATCGACTCACAACTCCCACTTTGCTTGTGCAATGTCTGGTCTCGTGCTCACCATGGCATACATCAAACTCCCCACTCGCGATGCATATGGAACTACCGCCATCTCATCTTTCAAAGCCCGAGTGCTTGGACACATATCCTTGGAAAGTTTGAAGTGATTCGCTAAAGGAGTTGCAACCGGTTTTGCCTTGTCCATGTTAAATCTCTTTAACACCTTGTTCACATAGTCTTCCCCCGCGACAACCATAATTTCTTATTTTTCCTGTCTCTAATGATTTTCATGCCTAAAATATTCTTGGCCTCTCCCAAGTCTTTCATAGCAAACCGTGATGATAACATCTTTTTCACTTCTACGATTCTCTTCATATTGGAACTAGCCACCAGCATGTCATCCACATATAAAGATAAATACACAATGTCACCATCATCATATTTGCGAAAATAAACACAAAGATCGGACTCACGGTGTGTAAATCCTTTTCTTGCATGAAACCATCAAATTTTAAGTACCATTGTCGCGGAGCTTGTTTCAAGCCATACAAGCTTTTCTTCAAGCGACATACCATGTGCTCCTTACCTTTGACTTCAAAACCCTTAGGTTGTGCCATGTATAATTCTTCATCTAAGTCACCATGTAAAAACGCTGTTTTTACGTCTAACTGCTCAAGATAAAGATCCTCCACTGCAACTATACTTAGCAAAACTCTAATTGATGTCATTTTCACTACGGTGAAAATATCTCGGAGTAGTCGATCCCTTCTTTTTGAGAAAAGCCCTTAACTACAAGTCTCGCCTTGTATCTAATACTACCATCTGCTTCATTCTTAATCCTGTACACCCATTTGTTTAATAAAGCTTTTTACTTACATGGGCAACTTGGTCAACTCCCAAGTTTTGTTACAAGCAACGAGCTCATCTCGTCTTTCATAGCACACTCCCACCGCAAGTGAGACGTGTCTCGCCTTTGCCTCATTGTAAGTTTCCGGTTCTCCCGAATCTGTATAGACATGACTTAGAACAGTATTAGCTGATGGATCAAAAATTACCTTTGGCTTTCTCACACGTGTAGACCTTCTCAAGACAGGTACTTTAAGGTCATTCGTTTGTTCCGAATCACTGCGTTCTTCTTGAACTACCTCTTCACTGATAATAGGCTCATCTTGAACCTCTCTTTCAGGTGAACTTTGATCTACTGGAAACATCTTCACGGGCATTGTGTCTAATTCAACATATTCTGATTGTACTACCTTCTCATGCTCTGTCTCGTCTCGACGATCCTTGTACATCTTTTCTTCATGGAATACCACATTGCGATTGCGGATAACTTTATTATTCTCATAATCCCAAAGTCTATAACCATACTCGTCGCCACCGTATCCGATAAAGACGCACTTCGGGACTTAGCATCAAGCTTTTTCCTATCCTCCCCGTCAATCAAAGCATATGCAATACAACCAAACACCTTTAAATGTGAATAATTAATCTTCTTACCCGACCACCGCTCCCGTGGTATTTCTCCATCCAACGCACTAGATGGACTTACGTTGATAAGATAAACAGCTGCATCAACTGTGGCAGCCCATAAGTGTAGCGGGAGACCCGCGTGTAGTCTCATGCATCTCGCACGTTCTAGAATAGTCCTGTTCATTCTTTCAGCTACACCGTTCTCTTGAGGAGTTCTAGGAACAGTCTTTAGCCCGTGTATGCCTTCTCGACTCGGATAATTTGCAAATTCTTTACTTGTGTATTCACCACCATTATCAGATTTCAAAGCTTTAATCTGATAACCTGTTTCTTTTTCTACCATAGTCTTCCACATCCTGAACATCCCGAATACTTTTGATTTTTCTTTAAGAGCATAGACCCAAGTCTTTCTTGTTGCATCATCAATGAAGGTGACAAAATATCTCTTACCACCATAAGAGAGTTCCCGAGCGAGTCCCCATACATCGGTATGAACCAACTCTAGCTTCGGCCTTTATTTTGTTGCCCATTCAATTGAAAACTAACAGCCTTACATTTTCCATAAATGCAACTCTCACAAAAATCTAACTCAACTTTTTGTAAACCCGGAAGTAATTTCCTCGAGTGTAATTGCTTTACACCTTTTCACCAAGATGTCCCAAACGATAATGCCAAAGAGTAGATAAATTACTCCGTAGCCATTGTAGTTGCAACTATATCACCGATATTGTCTCCTTGGAGAAGGTAAAGTGTACCCGTACGCTTTCCCTTTGCTACTACTCTTATCCCCGAGGTTATCTTCCACTCTCCACAGCCAAAGGTTATTACCAAACCTTCTTGGTCAAGTTTACTTGGTTGAAATCAGATTTTTCTTTAATTCTGGAATATGCCTAGTTTCACGCAAAACTAGATGTCCTCCACCCGAGATGTTCACAGTCACGGTTCCTTTCCCAACAATTGGACACATGTGGCCGTTTCCCACAACCACTTGTCCAAAATCTCCACTAGCATAATCATCAAATATGTCTCTTTGCGAGGTGCAATGAAAAGAAGCGCCAGAATCAATAAACCATTTATCTCATTGTCAAATCAAACCCCGTAGACAAACACAAGTTATCTAGCAAAGATTTATCGCTAACTACATTAGCACCTTGATTCTCATCTTGCTGCTTCTTTTTGTAGGCTTCACATTGAAACCTCCGGTGTCCGGTTTTGTGACAAAACCAACACTCATCTTTTGCAACCTGTCTCTTACCCCTTGATTGTGATCCGCCACGACCGCTGAAATTTCCTCTACTTTTACTTCTTCCACGGTTCTCCACTTTGCAAGTGCCGTTGAAGATGTAGATGCAAAAAGATTATCTCCACTGAGACTTTCCTTCGCATCTCTTCATCCATGATACTACTCACAGCATCATCAAGAGTTAAATCATCCTTCATGGTGCTCGAAATTCCCGCACTTTGCGGTATTGTAGCTTTTACGGAAGAGAACATAAAAATAATAAAGCTTGAAGCTTCATATCTAAATTTATGCCTGCGGATTCTAATTGACCCGTGACCTGCGTGAAACTATTAATATGCTCTGCCACAGAATCTCTATCAGATAACTTCATATTAACCAGTTTCTTCAGCAAAAATACCTGATTTGATGTGGATGGCTTCTCAAAAATATTTGTTAGAATATCCATGGCTTCTTTTGCAGTTTTTGCTTTCGCGATGTGGTACCCCGTCTTTTCGTCAACCCTAGACGAATCGCACCTAACGCCTTTCGATCAAGAATTTTCCATCCGGCTTCTGCCGTCGGATCCACTTCCGCCATCTCGGGTTTCCAACCCTCAAGTGGTGCATAGAGATCTTTTTGATAAAGATAATCCTCTATTTGTAGTTTCCACCATCCGAAATCCTCTCCATTGAACTTATCGATTCTGATTTTATCTTCGCCATCCCGTTTGCTTTCAATCGAACGTCACCGAAAACCCTCGATGTTCTCGATTAGCCAACCCAAGCTCGATACCGGTTGTTACGAAATCGCACGTCGATTCCAGAAAAATAACACTCGCAAACAATTCTCCGGACGAATATAGTAATAAAAGAGCGAGAATCGGATGAACACGCCAGAAAATTTGTTATCGAAGTTCACCCAAACTCCGGGCTACGTCTCCGCGCGAGGCACTCTGCGAATCCACTAGACTTCGAAAAAGTTGGAATACAACGACGATCTTCTCTCAAGATCGGGGTATAAAGAGATTGAGAACTCTCATCAAGAAAAAACTCACTTTTTCTTCTCTCTTTTCCTGCCTCTCTATTTCCTTTTTCAGCGTCTTGACGGCTAGGGTTTTGCCATCGCTAATATATAGGTACCACTTTTAACCTAAAAAGAAATCTAATAGAAAGACAAAAAAGCCCCTAAAAACAAATATTTGGCTTTATCTATAACACTCCTCCCATATTATCCTTGATTGGTTGGTAGTCCCTACTTTTTCCTGCATTAATTGATTCCGAATCTCGCATTTTCTCTTGAATCTCCTATCCTAGGAAGCATTCTTAAGGCGTCGTCTGCCTGATCTCCAGTTTTGTCAAAATAGATCAAAGTTAATGGAAGGACTTGGTTCTTAGTACTCCATGATGTCCAATTTTCTCAAGGTGCCGTCTGAGTTTCTATGGTTACTAGACTTACACGCTAAGGTTTGCAAAGTTGCCCTTTGAAGTTCGAGTTTCGGCTTAGCCCCAGCTTGGGTTTCACCTACCCCAACACCACATCATCTACAGAGAAAATACAGCAATGGACATCGTCTTGAATTTGTCTTGTCAGCATGGACGGATTCACCATGGGGGCAATGGAGGCACTCGCCCCTCTAAGGTTCCTCTAAAAAGGGAAACTACAATATGTTGTGATCATTTGGTGAATTTGCCCCCACGAAAATACAAGTGTGTACCTATAAGGCTTGATTTGACATGGGCAGAAAAGAGATTACAAAATATTCGAGTCATTCATTCGATTTTGCTTACGTCTTACCTGATCCATCATATTAATGAGGCATTACGCGTGTTCAAGGTTTACTTACCAAAGATGAGCTTTTTTTTCATAGAAAAAGTGAGCATCGGAAGAATTAACGAAAAGGCAAATGTTAAAGAGTGCCCCTAGGATATTTGTTTTATTTCATTATTTAACAATTTTTTTCAAAGTTAATAAGATACTTATTTAGTTTTAATCAAATAATTCAGACATTCTCCATGTTATAAGGGTCTTGTTAATGAATGCATTAAAGGCACTAGTTAAAACCACTAACTATAAAATAACGCGAATCAGCATATATTAAAAAGTGAGCAATGATATATTTCGAAAACGTTACTTGCTTCAAATGTACTTTTTTTATATATCCAAAGCAAAATTAAAGAGGCCTAACAATCACCCTAAGGAGACTCTTTAACATTCCCCTTTTCATTAATTATTCTAACACTCGCTTTTTCTACGAGAAAAGCTCATGTTAGGTAAGTAAAGCTTTAATCTCCAAAATACCCCATTGATATTACGGACCAAGTAAGACATGAATCCACACCTCCACAATGGCCTTTTAGCCATGAGAGTCATTATCAAGGTGTAAGCGTGTCACACCCCAAACCCTCGCGAATGGGGAATGACATGGCCGTCCTTCCACTAGAAGGATGCAACCTCAAAGCTTCCAAAATCCAACTTCTAAAAGTCCCTACATTCATATCGCTCTCGTATCTACTCATCGTTAGTTGAGATATCGCTCTCGTACCTACTTATCGTTAGTCGAGATATCGCTCTCGTACCTACTTATCGTTAGTCGATGAACTTGAAAAAGATTGGAAAATAGAGATGTGAGCAACCACAGCTCAATGAGTAGTGCATATCTTCTAAGCGGATCGAGCACCCACTAAAACCAAACAACAACTCTTTTAACTCAAATCCAGGATATAACAAACATATAGTAAAATAATAAGTACACACACTTCAACACGGCTATATTTATAGCAGAAATAATCATTTCACGATAATATCAAAATAAACATCGATGGTCTAATCCATTGATTAATCTCATTAATTCACATGCCAATGATCTATTCCATTGGTTAATCTCATACCATATATCAATAGTCAAATGAAATTATATATCAATGGTCCATTCCAACGACCAATCTCAAATCATACACCAATAGTCCATCTAATCTCAAATTAAAACTCATATCACATATCAATGGTCCACTCCATTGACCAATCCGTTGCTCAATATCAAACCATGGTCACGATATAATGCTTAGTGAAGAGGCGATCAAGATTCCCCCTAGCAAGGTTTCCATCTATTATTAGCCGGTGGCTCGGCTCACAAGAATATCCTAGTTTGGTACATTTCTCTTTTATTTTTAAAAAAAATGTTTGTAGATAGCTCGAATTAATTTTAAATATATTTCCTTAACATGTAAAGTGACGCGCAAACCATCAATTTAACATCCAGATAAAAAGCAATGAATTATTGCAAAACTAACCTTAGGGCAACAAAAGCTTCTGTATTGTTAGATTAGAATTCACATAAACACTCTAGATATAATTTCTAATTAACACGCAATTTTTTTTTGTTTTCACTTAATTAATGAGAATATTGCATATATAACTAAATGATCTAATACTAATGACAAACAATTCCTAATTAAATGGATCTAGCAACAATCACTAAATGACATGCATTTCATGAATTTAATTTTATATGACATGCACATAACTTTTTTTTTCTTAAAAAAACATGCAATCTATTCTAGAAAATGAAACTAAGGGCGCGTTTGCGCAACGATTTTGTTCCTTAACCGATCCCGACAAGAAATGATTATTTTTTATTCTCGTTCCCTGAACCGATTCTCGAGTAAAAGAACGTGTTTGGAATCGTCTAAAATTTTGATTCGGAATAGAATTGCGTTTGATAACGTGTCCATTGATTCTTCCAAATTATTTTTTTTATTTTTAAATAATTTTTTCTACTTTTTTTCTTTTTTTTTTTTTTTTTTTTTTTTCTTTTTCATTTTTTCTTTTCATTTTTTTCTTTTTCTCCTATTTTTCTTTTCTTCTTGTGGCCGGTCGCCGGACGAGGGCCGCGACCTCACCGGGCGTCGCCGGCCCTCGGCGAGGCTAGCCCTCGTCGGCCGAGCGTCGCGGCGGCCTCGCCCGAGCTGGCGGCGACGCTCGCCCGGCCCCGCCGAGGCTCGGCCTCGCCCGTCCGGCGAGGCCGAGCGTCGCCGGTGGACGGGCGGGCCTCGCCGGGCCGGGCGAGGCCCACCCGCCACCGGCCGGCTAGGCGAGCCCGGCCGGTGGCTAGGCGGGCCTCGCCTAGCCACTGGCGAGCCTCGGCCTCGCCGGATCCGGCGAGGCCTCGCCTCGCCGGTGGACGGGCGGGCCTCGCCGGGGCCGGGCGAGGCCCGCCCGGCCACCCTGGTCGAGCTAGGCGAGCTCGGGTGGTGGCAGGCGAGCCTCGCCCGGCCCGGCGAGACTCGCCGGTGGCCGGGCGAGTGGGCGAGCCTCCGGCGAGCTCGCCGGACCGGCGGCCGGCGGTGGTGAGCGGCGGCGGACGGCGGCGGGCGGTGGTGGGCGATGGTCGCGGGATGGCGGAAGGAAATAAGAAGAATTTTATTGTGTTGATTCTTTTTTTGATTCTCGGACGTAGAATCAACTTTTTTTTTTTATTCTCAAATCTACTCCAAAATCGATTCTCGGGAACAAATTTGTTCCCGGGAACAAAATTTTTACCAAACGCGATTCTCGTCCCAAACGATTCGGGAACAAAAAATCGAATTTGTTCCCGGAACAAAATTTTTACCAAACGCGATTCTCGTCCCAAACGGCGATTACTAACAAAATCGGAATTAGTCACTGTTTGGAGTGTTGCCAAACAGGACCTAATTTATTCTAAGACATTTTTTGCATTTCTTTTTATGAAATTCGAAATTAGAAAAATGTGAAAATTATCTGGCTAGATTAAGATTCTATCTAACTTATATTAATGATTAAGTCGGGCTAAACCCTAATTTAAACTAAGATATTATTTTAACTTAGCAATCTCTAATATAAGATGCAATCTATCTAAAAAATCAATCTAAACTTAAAATGAAACATGCAATTTTATTCTAATATGCAATGACGTACAAAAAATGCCCTAAACATATGCATGATGATTTTTTGTGTTTTTTTTTTATTATATAAAATTCGAAATTTAAAATTACCAAATAATTAAGCATGCAATTTAAATTAAAAAAAACTAATGTCCTAAATGAATGCATTTTTTTTATTTAAGAAATTCGAAATAAATAAATTTATTATTCTAAACATGCAAGATAATCCTAAAACGAGCATGATCTTTTTTAATGATTTTTTCTTTTTTTTTACGAAAACAAAATTGATTCAAGTCACATGATAGCAGATTAGAGTAAGATAAGATAAGGTTGATATCCTAAAATTGATGAATCATATCTCAAATTATGAATCGTGTGAGATCGGATTGACGATTTTGCAAGAGATTGCGATTGCAAGTTGAATTTCGGGCGCGAAAATCGAACTATCAATCCCAAATGTCAGGGGCAATTTCACGTCGGGAGCTTCAATCTTACATTAAGGAACAATTATACCCAAAAAAGAAAAGGCAAATAAAGTAAAATAAAATGAAATAATAAAAATAAAATAAAATAGAACAAACTACCTAATGTGATTTTCCAGCTTGTGGTGGGTCACCGGGGTCGGAGCTCCGGCGAGGACCGGCGGGAAAGGGACGGCACCCGGGCAGCAGGGGCAGCCGGCGGAACAGGGCGTCACGGGAGGAAGGCGAGCACGGCGGTCGTCGGGGTTGGGTTGCAGCGAGGGAGACGGAGGCGCTGCAGCAGAGGATGGAGCGGCTCGGCAGGGGAGGCTCGGCGTCGACTCGGGCTCGGGCGGAGCAGCGACTCGAATGGGTCGAGCTGCAGGTCTCAGGCGAAGCAGAAGCGCGATCGATCGGAAGGTGGAGGCGCAGCAGCTTGGGTCGCAGCGTCGGGTGGGAAGGCTCGAATAGCAGGGGACCGACGTTCAGATGGGGCCGCGAGCAGCGAACGAGAAAAGCCGGGGTCGCAGGGGGCGGAGCCGGTCGTCACAGGGGGGGTGGAGCAAAGGCGGAGCCGGCCGTCGCAGGGGAGTGGAGCAGCAGCGGAGACGTTGGGTTGCTACGGGCGTCACTCGGAGGCTGGAGGCGTGACGGGGCACGGCGGTGACTGGCGGAGGCGCGGTGCTGCGGCGTCTTCCGGCGGGCAAAGGGCCGATGCAGTCGGGTCTGGCTCTGGCGGAGGCGAACGGATCGAGCTGCAGGTCCAGGCGAGGCGGCGAAGTGGTGGCGGCTTCAGAGGGGACGAGCGGACGAGCACCGGAGTGGAGGGCGCTGGGCTGACGGAGGCGGGTCGCGACGGCAAGGGCGGAACTTCGGACAGAGCACGGAGAGGCGAGGCAGCAGGGCGAAGTCGCGGACGACGCCGCGCGTCGACCGGCGTAGCAGAAACTCGAGCGGCTGCGGGGCGGAGCGACTGCGGAGCCGAAGCGAAGAAGATGAACAAGATTTCTCTATTTTTTTTTCCTTTTTTCCTCTGCCAGCACGTCCCTCACGCCTCCCTCTCTCTTCGAGTCGCTGTCTCCTCTGTTCCTCTCTGCAGAAGCAAAAGCTTCTTTTTGCTGTTGACTTTTCCTATTCACTTCTCTGCTTTTTGTCTTTTGTTTTCTCGAAGGCACGAACGGAAAAGCAAGGGAAAACCTTTCTTCTCTATTTTTGTGTTTTTTCCCTCGAACGAAGAGAAGCCCCCGAAACCTTGTATGTTTAACCCTTTTACAGGCAAAACAAATGCAATATTTTTGGAATATTTTATCTCTTTTCAATATACACGAAGATTACCTATAATCTCCGGATCACAAAAAATTCTTTTATTTTTCTCATCTCCTGAATATTCTCTATTGATTTTATCGCATATTACTAAAAATAAGATTGCAATGCGATTTTTTCAAATTCCAAAAATCAACCGTAATATCATATCAAATCTTAATTTAGATAATTTTTGTTATTAAAAAAAAATGGGCTTGGGCCAATTTGCTCACTTCGTAAGCTTAGTCCGGCCTTCCAAGTTAAAGCTCAGAATCACTAATTCAAACTCATCTACCACCAATTCAATGCAAAAAGTACAAATAAAAAATAAATGCATATAAATTTATATGTTATGTAATTAATATTTTTTTCAGGGATAAAATTACCCAATAATTTTCTATGCAATAAATAAATGACCAAGTCGCCAAAATTTCGGTGTCAATAACCCAAAACATATAATATTTCTCAACTCGTTCATCAAATAGAATATATATTTCCACCAAAAAATTCTTACACTATTCTTAAATACCAAAACGCAGTAAATACCCGATCCAAATTTTATGCAACAAATATGCTTATTCATAACTTATAAAATATCAGTCATTTATCATTTAAAAAACATAAGCTTATAAATTCTTAGAAGAGATAGCATCACCCACTGAGAAAACCGAAAATCAATTTATGTGGTTACTTGAGCCAATGCACTCATATTCCTATTAATAAATCGAAAACGATATTAAAATCAGGTAATATGCTACTCTCCAACTAACGACTCAACTAAATTTTGCTTATTCATCGATAAAATGACACATACGCACTAATAAATTGCTTAACCAAAATAATTATTCAAAGCCATCCATAGTGAAGCTTGAGCACGAAACTTCATCATGCCATAATTTTTTCTGTTGAACTTCGTTTCAAGCGTACTATAGTCAATGGAAAGCCCATCCAACATACTACAAGAATTAGCCAACCCAAAATCAAGCCGAAAATCAACAAAATATTGCCCTGAAGTTCTGGTCAAGCATTGTTCATCACGCGTGATAAATTTTGAAATTTTGTTTCGAGCAAACCGTAAGCTCAAATCACGATCCGTAGAATTCTACAATTTCATAACATCCCAAGCTATCATTTCTATGAAAATACGCAGCTCAATAACTCAAAAATCATACTTCGCCGCTCGACTTTCCCAAAGTTCTGAATTTCAATCATTTAAGTCCGAAACTACTCCGATCGAACGAAGGGGGAGCACGAGTGCTTACTGGGAGTTGTGTTATGTAGTTAAGGTGGCTTGGCGAGGCTCCCATGGAGAGAACGTGCAAAGCCCCTTTCCTTCTTTTCTCCTCTTCTTCTTGTTCTTCTTTCTCTCCTTCTTTTTCTTTCTTTGTGCTCGAGCCGTCCCTCTCTCTCCCCTTCTTTCCTTTTCTCTTTCCCTTTTATCTCCTCCTTTTTTTCTTTTTTTCTTTCTTTCTTTTCTTCCTCTCTCTCTCTCTCTCTCTCTCTCTCTTCTTTTTTTTCTTCTCTCCCGAAGACTCTCGGCCTCTCTCCTTCTTCTCTCCTTTTTTATTTTTGACTGGGTCAAAAACCATATTTTACGGAACGAATATTCTTGGGCCTATAAAAGTACGTGCTGTACTGTACTCCCTTAGTTCTTTCTAATCTTCGGCCAAACATGTCAGATGATAACACGACATGTCATCGACCCGAAAATTGAGCATGTAAAGGGTAAGTGTTCAAATGGTACATGTGATATTGATGTTGGGGGCATTCTCAAGGGGAAGAGGATCAAGATTGAAAACTCGAGGTGATGCAAGGATGAGAACCTCTATCGTCATATTGGTGTCTCTATCTGATGTTGTATTCATCTAAACCATCAATACATGCGAATAAAGAGGTAGCGGATCCTTTTCCATCGGTGAGATATGACTTGGGCGAGTTTAAGTTATTGAAGATGGTCAGGAGTACATAAGACAAGAAAGGAATGCGCAGTCAATAAATCAATCTTGCGCCACCACAAAAGGCAAGCTCCACATAACCTGTGAAACCCCATTTGAGTTTAGGTGGCATTGCGCAATCCTCGCATTCCCATTGAGGATGCTGCGGCGATTTCCTGAAGGGTTACACTATTAGTCATGCTCAACAGATAAGTAAATTGGTTTTGACATCATTGGCTTAGCGGTTGCCTAGTTCTTTCAACTTCACTTTATTCCAATTTCAATGCTTTAACTAAATTATAATAGAAAAGTTGGAGCATTGCGCGCATGCCTGGACAAAATATCAACCCTCTCCCACGCTTAATCATAAGCTTCGCTCTTGAGAAAGTATAGATAACGCTACATAACATAATGGATCTAAAATTAGTAAAATCAGCAGATAAATAATTTGGTTGTGAGCTTTTGACTAAATAAACAAATGGCCCCCTATAAAAGCCTTCTCACATCCGCACGTATGTTTTTGTAGTTTCCCGAAATAGTCATTTCACTTATAATATTGAGATGCACATGCAAGGATATCATACAAAAGAGACCTCACATACAAATGGTGGTGTAAGGTGGAGAAGTCAATTTAATCATAGTTAGCTCATAACTCATTAATTTTAAATTCTAAATAAATGTGAGTCCAACAAAATATATTGTTAGGCTCGGACTTAAGCTTGAACTTAGCAATCTCCCTAAATAAAAGTTTTGGGCTTCCCTTGCACCTCCCTAAAAGTAGTATCAGAGCCAATGATTTCAATGAAGTGGGCTCAACATGAGTGAATCGGCGTCTCATGAATATCTCAACGAAAGAAACCTCGTATGTGATTCCTAATTGAGGTGACCAGTAGTGTGATCTGCTGAGGTTGGCCAGACCAAGGCAACGGAGGAGTCAAGGCAAATGTTGTGATCCTACCCAGCTAGGCCAAGGTAGCGATTTGAAAGGATGCTGGTGAGGAAGAATACCTAGATTAAAGGGGAGCAAGCTTGACATAGATGGCCCACTCATGAAATATAGATTTGTTGAGGTGCACGTATAAGGGTGTCATGAGAAAGAAGTCCCACATTAGAGAAGTGATGTAAAGTGGAGAAGTTGATATAATCTTTTTGGATCCAACTAAATATGTTTACAGACTTGAACTTAGCATCTTCCTAAGTGAATATATCAAGTTTCCACTCTGTCTCCCAACAATTAGAATATTTTCATACACACGTGTGTCTATAAATATAAATATATAAATATATTTAATATATAATTCAAACACATAAAATTTGCACAAATGTGTCTTCCTGAGAGGTGCGGACCCCTGGAGTGCCATAACTTGGCAGAAAGGGACACTTAAGTGTCATAACTTTCAAAAGGTACGCTTAAGTGCCAAAATCGGAGCAAAGTAGATCACTTAAGTGCCAATCTAGCCAAAATCCAGCCAAATTACATACGTGGCATTTTCCCGGCGAAGCGAGTGCGAAACGACGCCGTGTTGCACGACGTGGCCAAATAATGCAAAAACGGTATCGTTTTGGACCGACGTGGTAAAAAAATAATATAAAAATTCATTAAATTAAATTAAAATTAAATTTAGTTAAAATATTTAAAAATAATAATTTTAATATTTAAAAAAGGGGGGAGGGAAGGTGGCTGAGGGCTCATCCTTGAGCCACCACCGCCGCCTCCCCGCCGTCACTAGGAAGGGCCACCAAACGGAGGGGGAGGGTCACTGGGGTCACCAGGCCCTAGGCGGGGGGCAACCCCGACCGACCGGTAGCGAGGGCTCGCAGCCCTCACCCGATCCGGCCGCCGGGGGAGGAGGAGGAAGGAAAAAAGAGGGGGGGAAGGAGGAAGAGGGAGGCAGCCGGCGGCGAGGGGTCGGGCCATGCGAGCCCTCGGCCCGGCTTGGCGGCCCCGCCTACCCTCCCCCACCTTTTGGCAATGGCGGGAGAGCGGCGGCGGCGAGGGCTCGGCCCTCGGCCCGCCACCGCCTTCCTCCTCCGTTTTTTTTTTTTTTTTAATAATAAATATAAATTATATTATTATTTTGCTTTTAATTAAATTAAATTAATTTTTATATTATATTAAAATTCAAATTATGCCAAAATGACATCGTTTTGGCTGATTTAAGGGCTTTATTTTGGCCAACACCCGAAATGATGTCGTTTTGGGTGAATTAGAGTTGGCTCAGCTTTCTGGCAAACCACCTCAGCAAGAAATATTAATATTTAATTACCACATATGATTTCCGGCCGGCTTCGTCGGAGATGGCACTCAAGTGTCTCACTTTTCTTCAAATGTGACACTTAAGTGTACCTTTCAAAAGTTATGGGACTTGTAGTGTTTTTATCCCACTGAACTGAAGATAGGCATTTAAATAAACAGATCAAAATCAGCACCAAATAAAATTTATCACGTCATTCTTAAAGCCAGTACATCACATTCCACGCTATTTACCTCTCCAACGTTGCGGAAGCAGGCTGGAATGTTCCTTAATCCCGCGTGTTTGGGTCACTGCTCTGCTTTTTCCAACATGCAAATGCTTTTACAAGACTAATGTTTTAGCTTGTATGTAATTAGCAATCTCAGCCTTTGACATTTCAACTCCAAGACAAGTTATGCTGTTTCCGAGGACATTCCTCAAAAGAAATAATCTAGGAGACTTGAACCATTGGGCTCGGACTCTTGTATTATTTTTGTTAAGTAACATGATCTCCTTTCTACCCCAAAACAAAAAATTATGAAATGACCTAGATAAATTTATTAAACAGGTGATAATCTCTCAAATCTTGGCTCTTTGCATTCCCATTTACAATTTAATAGTGATCTCGTGAAGCTTTATAGAATTTAGTCAAGCTTAATACATAAGCAAACTACCCACCCCATTGGTGGTTGCATGGTTTACGCTCAATCCCTCCTTTGGAAGGAAGCAAGTTCGAATCTCCACGTTCACTTGTGCAACTCACCCGCGGCCGGGTTAGGTGGGTGGGCTCGGTTTGCCCCGGGTTTACGCCACCGGCCGCCGGCTGTACGGTGCTTCCCAGGTTACCAAAAAAAAAACATAAGCAAACTGGGTGTACATTATTGGCTTAGTGGCTGTCAAGTTCTTTCAAATTTATTTTATTTAATATCAATGTTTTAACTAAATTATAATGGAAAAGTTGGAGCATTGTGCACATGCCTGGATACAACATTAACACACTCCCATGCGTTGTCATAAGCTTCGCACCTTTGCAAGCACTGGCGACTAAATAAGAGCGAGATATATAGAACGAATTGATAAAAAGACAAAAAAAAATAAAAAATAAAAAGAAAGGATAGATATCTTGTTTTTAGTGCCTAAGTTGCATGGATGTAAAATGGATAAAATCAGCAGATGGAAAATTGGTTGTGAGCTTTGACTTAATAAACAAACATGTACAAAAGGTCCACTTATTATTTGGAATCTCTAATTTGCTATTAGCGTTGCATATGTGAGAGGGTTTGCCAAAAAAAGTCCACATTGGAAATGTGTTGTAAAATAGGGCAATTAATAGAATCCTAGCTGGCCTTTAACTCGCGTATTTACTTTTTTGAGATAAGATGGATTTAATTAGATGTGTTGACGAACTTGACCTCTTCTTTAATGATCTCCCTAAAAGTGAAGGTATCGAGGTTCTGCTACATCTTCCCATAAGTGATCTCAAAGCCAATGATTTGGATGGGTTGGGCCAACGTGGGTTGATCGGCATCTGATGGATATCTTAGAAAAGGAATATTAGATGTGACTTGCTCAAGGTGGAAGATAATGCGTTCTTATTAAGCTTGGTCGGGCCAAGACGATCGAGGAGGAGTCAAGGCACAGACATTGCAATCCTGCCGAGAGGTGCACGTGAGGTGCACGTGAGGTGTTACGCTAAAAAAGTCTCAAATTGAAGATGTAATGTAAAGTGAAGCAATTAATATTACTTTTGCTACGCCTCTTAACAATTAGAAAGGTATATCTTTCACAAGCACCGCATGGTATCCTTTATACTAAAGGAACCCCTCACCAAATCAACTGAGAATAGGCATTTATATAAGTGGATCAAATTCAATCCCAAATAAAATAAAAAAAAATTATCACGTCCAAAATTTCGTAAACCAATCTTAGATCACAAGAAAAGTTATGTCGTTTCCGAGGACATTCCTCAAAAGATATGATCAAACAGACCAATGAGCTCAAAATCAATATTATCTCCTTTCCATCCATAAACAAAAAAGAAATTAATGATCTAGAAAAACTAATTAAACCGGTAATGATCCATCTGAAGGTACTTTGCTAAGTTCTTGTTTGTTTATCGCGCATCTGCAAGTCCGCTATGATTGTCGTCAAACCTTGGTCTCTTTGCGTTCCCATTTGGGATATAATAGTGCTTTCATGAAGCTTTCTAGTTGTTAGTCATGCTTGAAAAAATAAGTAAATTGGCTTAGTGGTTGTCTAGTTCTTTCAATCTCACTTTATTTTAAATGTCAATGTGCTAACTAAATTGAAATAGAAAAGTTGGAGCATTGTGTACATGCCTAGATAAAATATCAACACAGTCCCACGCTTAATCATAAGCTTCACACTGGAGAAAGTACAAGTAAGAGCGAGATGGATGAGACAAATTGATAAAAGGCAAGGGAAAAGTGTATATATATATATATATATATATATATATGGATCTAAAATAAATAAAATCAGCAGATGGAAAATTTGGTTATGAGCTTTTCGACTAAACAAACAAACATGTACGCGTGGTGCACGTAGTATTATGCAAAAGAAGTCCCACTTTTAGAATGTGGTGTAAAATGGAGCAATTAATGATTGCCTATAAAAAAAAAAATTGTCAAAAATTACCTTTTAAGAGAATGTCAATCTAACCGGATATGTTGACATGCTCAAATTTCAGCTCTCTTTTAACAATCTCCCTATATGATGGTATTGGGCTTCCATTGTGCCTCTTGACAAGTGGTATTAAACTAATGGTTTGGACGGGTTGGGCCCAACATGCGTGGATAATCGTTTGGTGAATATCTTGAGGAAATATATTTTGGATGTGACTCGAGGTGGCAGATAATGTGTTCTTGTTGAGCTTGGCCAAGCCAAAGCAATTGAGGGGGAGTCAAGATAGATGTTGTACTACTACCGAACTTGGCTAAGCAAAGGTGGAGATTTGAGTTGAGATAATATCAATGTGAAAGAATACCTAGATTAAGGAAGAGCGGGTCTAACACAAAAGGTTCATACTTGAGGGGAAGATTTATCAAGGTGCACATGTGAGGGTGTAATGCAAAAGAAGTCCCACATTGGTGATATGGTGTAAAGTGGAGCAATCATTATTCTTGTGGGTCTAATCAGTTATGTTGAAGGATTTGGATTTGAACCCTCCCTTGATAGTCTCTGTAAGTAAAATATTGGACCGTGCCTTCCAACAATTAGAAAGGTATATCTTTCATAAACAGCAAATGTACAGCATCAAATTATAATTCATCACATTAACAATTTTGTTGTTCACATCATTCTTAAAGAAAGTACATCACATTCAATTTTAGCGGGAAAAAAAAATAATATGTCACATTCAAAGTTCCAAATAATATAATCTCTATCAACATCATAAGTTCTTTATTTATCTCTAGTATGATGTAGCCCAAGGTCGGCTACTCAAACAATAGAATCGAGAGAGTGACTTGCACATTCCAAAATTTAGTCACAATATTGAGCAGAAATTTCTGTTCTGCTAGTTTGGGAAAATGAACATAACTTAGTCGATTCATATCAGAATGACCTGATTTCAAAGCCAAAAGAACAGAGACTCGAAAATCTAAAACTTCCATGTTTTGAATTTTCTCGAATAAGAAATATAGGCTTGTTGATTTTTTATGGAAGTGAGCGAAATGAGATTGGACAGAATGAAGAAGGGTAGAAACTTCAATGGTTGCTCTTCTACACCCCGAAGGAAGTTGAAATGGCATTAATTCTTCGAGATTGATAGCTGCAACTCTTCAAGAATGTAGGCTTTAAAAGCCCTGACTCTTCAAGTATAGAGTAAAAACTCTTATAAGTTTTCAAGAGGTTTGAACTTTTCAAGGTTCAAGGGAAATGCACTAAACAAATTTCATTAATCAAATTCAGTCTCTTTTTTTTTTTTTTTTTATAGAGACTTGATGACCTTTTAATAGCACAACAAAAGAAGAGCAAAAGACTAGACTCAAATCTATAATCTAATAGACATTTATGTACATAGAAACTAGAAACATTTAGAAAACTAGGCGCTGTTAAGGCTATGTTCATTTCATGGAAAATAACTTCCAAGAAAACGTTTCCCAAATTTTCTAATGTTCATTTCATATAAAATAAATTGGTTAAAGGAAAACATATCACATGAAGGAAAAAAGTGTTTTAAGATAGGAGAAAATGTTTTCCACTTTTGAAAAAGAGAAAACATTTTTCACACCTTCTTTCACCTCACTTTCTTTCATCATATACATTTTTGGGAAAATTCCAAATAAGAGTCTGAAGTGCCTTTATGTTCTTAAATAAAGGCTTGAAGTGGATTTTGTTTCAAATAAATGCATGAAGTGCCTTTATTTTCTCAAATAATGGCCTAAAATAAACCTTATTTCAAATAAAGGCTTGGAGTGCATATATTAGTTTTAAAGAATGGCCTGAATTCACCAAATGTAAAGGGCAATTTTGTCTTTTTATTTTTAAAATTTTTTTCTTTCTTTTTTATTTTCAAAAAACTAAAAAAAAAAAAAAGAAAGAAAGAAAAGAAAACATAGGTCGGAGGGAGCTGACAGCCCATTAGCAACGGGGCTATGGCGAAGGCCAGCACAGTCGTCGACACTTGGGGGAGGGCCAACGACCTGGTCGACTAGAGATGAGGGCTAGGCGAGAGAGGACGTCAACCTTCTCCTAGATCTAGGCAAGGGTCGCCCACCCTTGCCCAATCTAGGTGAAGGTCGCCGATCGTTGCACAGGCCCAACACCCTTCACCCAATGCCATCGACCTCTAGGGACGCTGGGTGGAGGTTGAGGTCACCCTCGCTAGCGTTGAGCGATGGCAGCTCTCACCAAATTCGACAAGGGCAACCCTCGCTTGGGCCGGCGAGGGCGAGGGTTGCCTCGGCGGCATCAAGTGAGGGTGATCTTCGCCGGCCATTGACAACCAGGTTCGGGGAAGGGAAAAGAAAAAGAAAAAAGGATGAAAAAAATTTAAAATATAATTACAATTTTTTTACCAAAATACCCATTCTCCGATGGTCAGAAGAGTCACCACCAGCCAGCCAAAGGCCCTTATTTGAGATGATTTAGCCACTTCAGGCATTTATTTGAAACAATTTGGTCACTTCATGCTTTCATTTGAACAATGTCCATTTTAGGCCCTTATTTAAGAAAATTAAGACACTTCGGGCCTTTTTAGAAATTTTCCCTATACCTTTTCCTTTTATTATTTAATTTTTAAAAAAAAATCAATTTATTCTTTTTTTTTCTTTTTTTCCTTGTGTTTCTTTTTTTTATTCTTCTTCATTAGTTGATCGTTCACCACGATGGTAGCTAGTGCCTGGCCACAGGAGAGCTGGAGCCTCGTCAACCTATGGCAAGGCCGAGCTCACTAGTCGAACCGTGGCGAGGGTCTAGCTCACCTATATTTGGTTGTTGACCACCGCCATGGCCAACAACCGACCAATGAAGAAGAAGAAAAAGAAAGAAAATGCAAAAAAATAAAAAAAAATAAAAAGAAAACGAAAGGAAAGAAAAATAATTAAAAAGTATAATGATAAAAAATTTATGGACATTGATGCATGAAGGAAAATATATTTTTTTTACCGAATAGCAAAAATATATTCTAACTCATTTTTAGGTTTCAGTCGAATACTAAAAAATATGGTGATTTTCTTAAAAGATGACTTCCTAGAAAACATTTTCCGAAACACTATATTTTCGCAAAACGAACGGAGCCTAAGGCTGCGTTTGTTATTGTTTCTTTTTTCTGTTTTTAAACAACTTTTCTGTTTTTTTGTTCCCTGGGAAAAAAAGAACAAAACGCGTTTGTTTGCGTTTTTGTTCCAAAACTATTTTTTTTTTGTTCCGAGAAACACATTTGGAACGAAATAAGAAACAAAAAAAAATTGTTTCTTGTTTCGGAACAAAATTTAAAACACTTCTCTCTTTTTTCTTTTTCTTTTCTTCTTCTTTTTTCTTTGGCCGGTCGCCGGCCTCGGCCATGGCCGGCGACGGCCGTCGAGAGTCGGCAATGCCGTTGAGGGCCGGTGACCTCGCCGGAGTGTCGCCGGCCCCCGGCGAGGCCGACCTCGCGCTGGGCTGGGCGAGCTCGATCTCGCCCAGATCCGGCGAGGCCGAGCTCGCCTAGCGGCCGACGAGCCTCGCCGTGGCTAGGCGAGGCCGCCGGCCCTCGTCGACCGGTCATAGGCCATGGGCCGAGGCCGGCGACCGGCCAAAAGAAGAAAAAGAAAAAAAAGGAAAAATAAATAAGAAAAATAAGAAAGAAAATAGAAAAAATAAAATAAAAATATTAAAAAATTAAAAGAAATAAAAAAATTATACAAATTTACCAAACGTGTTTCGTTCATTTTTTATTCCCGAACAAGTTTACCAAAACGCGTTTTTTTTATTCAAAAATTGTTCCCGAGGAATGAAACACTTTTTTCTATTTCTGTTTCCTGGAACAATTTTTAAACTGAAATGTTACCAAACGCGCCCTAATTGTACAACATTGTCAATGCTTGTGGCCATCCCAAAGTGTCTTGATGCAAGCTTCGATGCATGAGAATTGACAAAGCATTTATGGCAAAGACAAAGATAAGGCCTTTTCGATGAGGGACTTTTCGATGAGAGTATCATCAAAGTATTTCGTCGGCCATTGGTGAGGGTTGCCATGCCCAAATCCAAATGAGGGCCTCTGTGCCCTCGTCATCCATGGAGAAGGGGGCAACAGCCTTCGCTAGCCAAGGGCGAGGGCCTCCGTGCCCTCATTGGCCATAGGCAAGGGTGCAAAGGCCCTTGCTCATGGCGGGCAAGGGCTGTGATGCCTTGGGCGATGCCATCATGGCCCTCACCTAAATTTAGGCGAAGGCCCGAAGCCCTCGCTTCTTGGATCTAGGCAAGAGCCGCCACACCCTCCCCTACCACAATCGAGGGCCGCCGTGCCCTCGCTTGTGGGCGCAGAGGCCTTTTTTGGCCAATGAGCAAGGGTCTCGGCCCTTACCTGGATCTAGGTGAGGCTAACGCCCTTGCCTGTGGCTTATGAGGGCACAACGACCCTCTCCAGTGGTCGACAAGGGCGCGGGGGCCCTTGCCCTAACTAGCCTATGGCAGGCAAGATCACGACCAAGGGGTAAGGAGAAAGAAAAAAGAAAAGAAATAGAAAAGAGAAAAAAAAAAGAAATAAGAAATAACTAAAAAATCTCAATAAATATTAAAAAATTATAAAATTTGTCCACGTAGGATGTTGACAGCCACTGTCACGCCCTGATTCTCGAGTGCATGCCTATCCGTCGGTAGTCGATAAAATTTTGTGACTTCCCAATACGAGTCGCCGACCCTTTCATTTTATTGCACATGCGGAAGCGAATAACAAATCCCCGATAGTAACCATCTCGAGATAGAAAAGCAGGACAACATATTCTCAAACAAAACATGCTTTTAATTGCACACTAAGTTAGTACAAAAGCTTACAACCACAAGACTTCAAAAGACTGACTCTCAAAAGAAACGTCCTATCTGACCTACACTTCACTTCAGATCACCTCAGCTCAGCTTTAGGTCCTCCATCCTATGGTCCTGAAAAGTTAAGCCCACGATGGGGTAAGATATAAATCTCAGTGAGTTCACGCTTTAAACCATGAGGATAATACGCTTAGAGGCGTCCTAACCACACAATCACACAACCATGGGGACTTACCTTGCCTCAGTTCCCTCCTGCACGTCAGTACAATTCATATCACACATAAATGCAGTAATAACACTTGATTCGATGGAGTGCCTCAAATCACATCTCCGTCAATCACCACTTCTCAATCTATCATGCATTTCACAGTCAATCATTCCATCCATCAAGTCTACTACAGAGGTCTTGATTATGAGACCAAATCATTATAACACGTCCTATACCATGCCACATAATTTTGTCCAATAATCCGGCGTGTTTAACTCATTCAATCACTCACTCTAGTTGATCCCGGTCATATAGCAAATCTATCTGTCACATAGTGGATCTATCCGTGACACAGCGGATCTAATTGTCACAAAGTGGATCTATCTGTCACACAACAGATATATCCAGCACATAGCAGACCTAATTGTCACATAGTGGTTTTATCCGTCACAAAGCGGATTTTCCTGACACACAATGGATCTATCCGTCACATAGCGGATTTATCCGGTACATAGCTAGCGTTGTCTCGCCCCATCAAGCATGATGATGTCTACCTCAAGACGGTTTTTCACATGAAAGCATCGTTCACCCGACACACAGCGGGAAACGAATTCTTTTAACCAGCTCACGATTATCTACTCCTAGCCAAGGACATTGTGCTTCACACTTAAATTCCTCAATTAAAATAATGTCATGGCTCATTTTCGTCGTGTTAAAAATACTCGATAAAAATAATCGTGTGCAGGTACACGGTCGGCCTGAGTAAAAAATATAATATCTTTCTTTTGGAAAATCCCACTATTTAACATAGTTTATAAAAACATTTTCAGCGTTGTAAACCGATGCCCGATTATTTCCTATTTAATTATTGAAATTACTTAATTTTAAGATAAATACCCAAAATTATAGTTTCCACTCAATTTGTACAATTCAACACTCAATTGTAGAAATTAACCACACCATTGCAATCAGCATAAAATTTCGGTCACCGGCTATCCCGGTCTAATTTCCGGAAAATAATTTAATAATTAATTACCGAAATTAATTAAATAAATACAAATTAATTCAATAAATACAAACTTAGGCTTAAAATTGCTAATCTAACCACATATTGAGCTAATTAAATTATCCTAACCGTTCTACTACACATTTAACTAACTAACTGAAATTTCTAACCACCTAAATCACTAATCTAACTAGCATAATTTAATTACACAAACTAATAACTACACTAATTTAAGCTTAATTTAATCTAAACACCCCTTAGACATCATTAGCCGACTAAGTAGAGTTTAGTGCATAAACTCAGCGGTTTAATGCGAAAACCAATTCACCGCGACGGCAACACGACGACGGCCAAAACTCAGGTTTGTGGCGGCGTTGACAAAAGCTCGGACCGGGCCTAAAATCAGCACAATAAATCTCAGCCTAAGCTGAGATTTGTTCTTGATTTGGGCTGGAACGAAGTTGGGGTTGGGCTTGCGAAACTTGCTGTATTGGACTGAAGATGGGCTGCTGGGCTGGACCGCTGAAGATGGGCTGCTGAGGTGAATTCGTGGGCCGTAGCTTGGCTTTGATTGGAGCAGCTTCGGGCGGAACTTGGGCCGGAGACGCGGCTTCAAATGGACCGGATTGCTAGGCTTGTGAGCTGAGCAATCCGAAGCAGCAAAGGAGGCGATGCTGGGGACGCGCGGGTAGGCCGACTGAAACTGCTGGCGTGGGTTGAAGCTGCTGCAGGCGTTGGACCGATGAAGAGACACAAAGGTGGAGCTGCTTCGTCGGCGTGAGCTGCTTCTGTCGATTGGTGGTGCTGCAACGTTGACTGGAGGAAGCAATGACCGAATGAAAGAATCCGTGGAGTGGCTTCGTGGCAGCAGGGTCAACACCTGAAATTTTGCTCGAGGAAGTTGACTCGGTTGGGGACGCCTGGCAGCAGCAAAGCAGAAGCTGTTTCGGTGGATGAGATGGGCAGATTCGGTGGAAAGAAGAATCGGTGGTGGTGGAGCAGAGGAGGCTGCAGATGGTGGGGCGAGCGTGAATTGCAGGGGGAACTCGAGCTTCAAGAGAAATGAAAGTAGCTGCTGCGGAGGGGGAGTCGGTGTGTGAAAGAAAGAGGGAAGAGAGGGACGGTCGAAGAAGATGGGAAAATAGGAGAAAAGTCCAAGAGAAAATATCTAATTCATCGTTAGATGTCCAAAAAGTATTTCAAGCTTATTCTCATAACCCTAATTCTTTCTTGCCCTTTTAATCCACAAACAAATCAAATTGATATCAAATGTTGCAACCCCCACCATAGCTCCGAATTTCTTCCATTTAAGCTTCAATTTCTCCAACAAATTCCCCAATTGAGGTCCAATTTTGTAGAAGAAAAGGCCTGCACAATTTCTACAAGTCCCCATCACCAAATTACTTGGTTTGGAAGCCAAAAAATCTATTTAATTTGGCCAATCCGAATTTCTGTTCATTTATGAATTGTTTGAAATGATTTTCCGTAAAAATCCCAAACTCGACGAAATTTCTCCAAAAGACAAGACGGCGTCCTATAAATGAACTGTGGCAAGCTCGAACGTCCAATTTCTGAAGCCGAATTCAATTTCGTGGTTAAAATCGACCGAACGCGATTTTAGTCCAATTTGACATACCGGGTAATTTTTAGGGATTTTACCGCGGTTATATCCCTTAATAGCTTCACCCAATAGATTTGTTAACTCATGAGTGATCAACTCAGAGAAAAAGGACCATAGGCGCGCTGACAAAATGCCCATTTCATATATTTGGGATGGGGTCGAAATTCAGGATGTCCATATCAACAATTTTCTAGCTTAAATTGGTCGGATAGACTAAATTGGTATTAATGTGAAAAGATTTATAACTTTTTTGGCACTTTTCCCATCTTAAATGTGTGAAAACTCAAGAAAAATAAGTTTCGGCAAAATATTGCCTTGAGGAAAGTTATATTATATTGAGAGTTATATGAATCTTTGCACAAAGGAACCAATATATATATAATACAAAGGATGATTAATAATAAGAAAGTATATTTTCCTAATTTAGGTGAATCAATTCTAATCTTAGATTGATTCAATTATCACTATGAAAAGTCAAGAGAGATATCTCCGAGTGATCTTCCTTGGAGAGGAAGTGGTGTTGATTATAAAATCTCTTGGGTGATCTTCCTTGAAGAGGAAGTTGCGGTGATTATTGGATTATTCTGAATTATTCCTCTTAGTTGGTAGTGTTTCCTTTGACAAAATGCATGTTGATCTTCTTGGCTGAACGAATTGGTCTTGAATGCGGGTTGCATCATAGTATTATATACCACTCTCTTTACTTTTCAACATTGTGGAAGCATGCGATAATCTTCTTTAATCCCACGCGTTTGTGTTTACTTTTCAACTCTTTACTTTTCAACGCTGTGGAAGCACGCAAGAATCTTCTTTAATCTTCTTTAATCCCATACGTTTGTGTTGACTTTTCAACTCTTTGCTTTTCAACATTGTGGAAGCGTGCAAGAATCTCCTTTAATCCCACTTGTTTGCATCGCTGCTCTGCTCTTTCCAAGCAGGTAAATGCTTTATAAGAGTCATGTTATAGCATCTTATATATGGTTAACAATCTCAACCTTTGACATTCCAACTCCAAAAGAAGTCTAGTGAAATAAAAAGAGAGATCGTGTATGGACCGAAAGCTTGAAGTAACTCCACCCATGACAGGAGCATAATCACTTTAGGTCATTAACCGGAGCGATTTCGAGTTCACCGACAGGATGGGAACAATGCCATCGATCACAAGCCTGAGAAGAAGGTCGTTATCCCTGCCATCGCATCAACAAGCTTCCTTAGTATTTGAAAGAAGACATCAAGAGGGGAGGCTTTATGAAGCGTCGCTCGGTGGGTGCGTCAAGTCACTAGCTCAGTTGCTGCAAGAAGACCGACTCATCCTGGCTCGGCCATCAGTCTCTTGCTTTGACGAGACGCCATTGCACGTGGCCTGCATGCTTGGTCATGTACACTTTGCCAAGGCTCTTTTGGCTCATAAAAAGGATTTGGCTATGGAGTTAGACTCGCAGGTATGTCAAAGCGAAAACCTTGGTTTGTGTTTGTTTGATATCCTTTTGTCAGATCAAAGTGAACCCAGTCATCCTCGTGAATCAAATAATCGATGGAATGGCAAGTGTTTTGATTCGGTTTTTGCAAGTTTTAGGCTTTTGGCTATGTGCAACGTAATTTATTAACTATATTTCCATGGGCTCTACGTAGATCAGACAATCTCGCTTGTCAAATAAGATATCATACATGTACTATCGCATTTTGTTTTCCAATTTCCTTGATCTGTGGGAAATCAAACCCATCATATATGACAAGGAAATTAACAAAATTCAGACAGAAATCAAGTCATAGATTTCCAGGTTATTTCAGCCTGAAAGATCTTACACACACCGGTGAATTATATATATGCCCCATAGCTAAGCACTTTACTTTCACAGGGACGTACACCTCTTCACTTGGCATCTGCAAATGGATACGTAGAAATAGCGAGGGAATTGTTACAATCAGACCCTTTGCATGCCTTGTCCATGACGAAGATGGGAGGACCCCACTTCATCTAGCCACGATGAAGGGCCGAATCAATGTCGTGAAAGAGCTGGTGAAGGCAAGACCGGAGGCGGCCAAGCACAGGCTGAGTTGTGGCCAAACCGCTCTCCATCTGGGAGTGAGGCATAATCGTTTGGGGACTCTAAAAGTCCTAGTGGAGAAGGTGAGATATGGTGATTTGGTGAATGCTCAAGATGATGAGGGTAATACCATTTTGCATTTGGCCGCAGCAAACAAGCAAATAGAGGTAATTCTTTTTGCTTCGAATTGCTTCGAAATTGTGGCAACATCAGAGATTGCATTCCAATTGAACATTTTGTGAAGATAATATCTGGCCCATTCTTATTTTTCTATAGACTCAAGTTTTCTACATTCAAACTTTAGTGGATAATATCGATTGAAGAAAATTATAGGAAATATCTTTGTTTGTTGTTTCTTTTATAACTGATAAGAAGCTCATCTTTTTGTGTAGACAGTGAAATATCTGCTTCAAATAAGTGAAGTGGATGTGAACATAGTGAATAGAAATGGCTTCTCTGCTCTGGATATAGTGGAATATTTGCCAAAGGATTTCAAAGTCATTGAATTGAGAGAACTGTTAGTACAAGTTGGAGCTCTAAGAGCCATAAGATTCCCTGCATCGACAACTCACCTAGCATCTGTAGCACCTCCCTCCACCAATACTCCTCCGGTAGAGGCGGTTCCGCCACTATCTTTATCGGGTGAAATCAGGAAGCAAGAGGAAGACAAACACAAGAAATGGATCAAGAAGAAGCGCGATTCTCTTATGGTAATGCTTTAGCTAGATGTCTTAGGGAGTATTTGCCGATAACTTAGATCAGATTGATCATAGCTCGCAACTAATTAATTTAAACTCTTTGTTTCTTTCGTGAAAAATGGATGATTCAGAAATTATTTTCCTAAAAATGATGATTTGTGTCATTTAAAATAAATAGTTATGCTTTCTTAAAAATATTTTCTACATATGTACTAAATTGCTCATAATTAAATAGCTATGTAGAGAAAGAAGATGAGTAATTACAATAATAGATGGCTTATGATTAAACAAAAAAAAAATAGAGGGTAATATAAGAAATCTAATAATGAGAAGACATGAAACAAATTGATGAATATTTAAGAAAGTAATGGTACTCAAGAAAATCTAAATGTGAAGCGATTGGGTGATTTTCTTCAAATATCTATACTAATATATAAAGTAAAGAGGATTTCTAAAAGACTCAATTTTTTGTCTTCTCCAAATATTCTCAACAACTTGGAGTCTGTTTAGTAACAATTTTGTTTTTAGGAACAATTTCTATTTATAAACGATTCTTTTTTAAAATTTGTTCTTTGACTGAGTTTTTGAGTATTTGAAAACATCTAGTAACTGTCCAAAATTTCTATTCTCGGTATAAAAATGCGTTTAGTAAGACTTTAAATTCTTTTGTGATTTAGAATTTCTTTTAATTTTTTAATAAATTTATCATATTTTTCTCTTTTTTCATTTTTCTTCTTCTCCTTCTTCCTCTTTGGCCGGTTGCCACCAATTGGCCAGATGAGGGTCGGCAACCTCATCGGAGCATTGCTGACCCCTGACAAGGCTAAGCATTACTAGCCAAGCCTCATCAGCGACTGGGTGAGCTCGGCCTCGCTCAAACCTTGCCAACACCAAGCGGCATTGGATGACGCTACCTAGTGTTGGCGAGCCTCATTAGCGGCTGGGTGAGCTCGGCCTCGCTCAAACCTTGCCAACACCGAGCGGTGTCGGGTGACGCTGCCTGGCGTTGGCAAGCCTCATCAACGGCTGGAATATAAGTGTGTTTTATTTTCCACACATTTAGTTATTGATATTGATTTTCTTTCTAACAACAATAGCAACCTTTATAAAAAGACGTTCAAATTTCGAAATATCTTAATTTTTTCTTCTCATATATGTATATATTCATACACTTAGTTTTTTCATAATTTAATCCGTGAGCTCTATTTCTGTAGAAAGCTCGCTACAATTTTCTAGTATTTACATAAATATAGGAAAAGCCATCAATTGAATTTGTGCATATGTTGGAATGACTAACTTTGACTCGATGATCTTCGTATGTACAAATATAGTCAAAACACTATTTATTCATTCACAATCTAAAACTTTCTTTCACGTCACAATAGATAACTGCCACGGTGATCGCAGCCATGGCTTACCAAGCTGGCATTAGCCCTCCCGGCGGCGTGTGGGACAACGATCAGAAAGACAACAGCACCATCTTATACTACGCAGGAACACCGATAATGGCTGCAAACGATCCGAAGGGTTACCCAATGTTCTGGACATACAACACCATCTCTTTTCTTGCATCCCTTAGCACGATCTTCTTGCTCATAAGTGGCTTCCCCTTGGGGAAGAAGGTTCTGATGTGGATTCTGATGGCCACAATGTGGGTGACCATCATTTTCACGGCGCTGACTTATCTCCAGTCCATGCTGGCCTTCTTGAACGTGCAGAGGGAATTTGAAGACAGGCCGTCGACCAAAGCGGCTAGCCCACCCACCCAAGCAACCACCCAATCACCGATCCCAGGGGCTGAGGTCTTCATGTATGTTTGGCTCTGCGCTGTAGCCGTTCTTTTTCTAGTTCACATCGTTCGATACCTCGTGATTGTCCTCCGAAAGATCCGCAAAAGCTCAAGAATTGGACATCAGGATGTGTGAGTTGGTGCAGATCTAGGGGCAATATCAAGATCTAGTGTATTCATCTGGTGGGACAAAGGATTACTGCATAGTCTTGATGCCTATGTTCTTTCTAACTCAATCCCTGTCATAAGATCATTCTGACTACCGCTACTTGTGCAAACGATTTAATGAGACTACTAAACCAAACACAGTCTCGCATTATTCTCGAGCTCTCCTCATCAGAGATGTCTCGGCCACGTAGCCGAATCTTTCTAAAGAGAATGGGAAGGCCTGGCCACAAAGTAATCTGATCTACTCTTACGTATGCCGCAAATTAGTAGGTAAAAGCAACATTGGGCCATTCTATGATTTGTCTCACACAGCTTCAACACTCTCTTTCCAATCACACCAAACAACCGAACCCACCTCCCTCAAAAGCATCCGCACTTCTTTTTTGCTTCCTTCATATTCTTCTCCATTGCTGATAGATGTCCAAAAGCCATCTGATCAAAGCTAGTGAGCCTCTCTGTCTGATCAATTTCAACCCCATGGCACCAAACCACAATGCAGTCACACCATTTACATGAACTTCTTACACTATCTTTGCCTGCCTAATTTTAAGGAAGCGATAGACAGATTTCACAGAAAACACTCCATTGTTATTCGCAGGCCGTGCAAGCTGATCCTCCCTCAAAGATCGGAATTGAAGCAGCGCTAGTTTCATATGTAATGTTCACATACCAGAACGTGTGCTTCTTCTAAAACAACATTCAGGCTCTGATATTATAACCGCTTGCCAAAGGATCTTTTCTTCTTTATATAGACAAGTAGAGGAGGGACAAGGTAGAAATGGAACCTAAAATCTCATGGACTGATCTATTGTTCCTAATCACAAGACGAAGGATTGGTAGCGTATCATCCCAAACAAAACACAAAAGATTACTGTTCATATGCAAACTGATTACAGGGGATGGAAGAACAGAGAGATGAAAACAATTGCATAGACAGATATTTTGTACCTTAGACTGGTGATAATCAGTCCATGACAATTGGGAAGGTAAGAGAGTTCTCAAAGGCAGGAGCCAGCACTTTCATCTGTCTTAGACAACCACAATGTGTGGTTTTGATCAGTAAACCCACAACTAATACAACTCATAAACTTCACTCAACCCAGCTTGGCAAACCAAGCCTCTTTCAAGAAGATCCGTTTCACAACCCCAACTTAACACAACCTGACGGTTTCGTTTGGGAGGATAATATTGGGATTGCGTATGTGTGAGTTAAGAGATGCCAATTCCTTCCATTTAGCACCAGTTCCATGAACACGGGATGAGATGCGCCACAATGTGTCACCAGGCTGTGCCTCGATTGTTCTTTGGGGCGTAGATTTAGAAGAAGCATCTTCGACTTCGAGAACGGATGCTTATTGCTCTTTCCCATTCCATTAGCGAGCAACCAACGGGAACCAGATTGTTGCTGGTCTGAACTTCCCCAGACCTTTCTCTTCCCAGGATCAAATTGAAGAACTATACGAACAGAAACTGAGATGGAGGAAATCAATCGAGAGAGAGAGAGAGAGAGAGAGAGAGAATATATTTCTTTAGAATGATTTTCCACACCTTTCAGATTACAGTTGGAGAGGTTATATATGTATCATCTATATTTCTCTCACTCTAAATCTGTTTTACTCTTTGAGCGATTAAAGAAAAGTCAACTATTCTAACTATACGAGAATAACCGAATACCGGTTATAACGGCTAAGGTACGAGTAGACGAAACGAGCAAATGAACGAGTAGCGATTTTGGGCTGAGTTCGCAGCCTTTCTTCATGCATTCTTTTGATCTCGTAGATCATCCTTCTTCTTTCCTTTCTTTATTTTTAACCGTAGATCTTCTTCGTTCGGACATTTCTCGGCATCATCTATCCTTCGACTTTTGTTTTCATTTGTTGAATAGGCTGCTTTGTCTTGTGTTCTTGACATCCCCCGCAAATTGGGCACGGGTGAAGAACCGATGCCCAATTTGAGACGAAGAGAGGAGTGTATCAGTCTAGATAGTGATTTGGTAAAAATATCAGCAACTTGGTTCTGGCTTGGAACATATTTAACACACAGAGATCCAGATGCAACTTTTTCTCGGACAAAGTGAAAGTCGACTTCAATGTGTTTTGTACGAGCATGAAGTATAGGATTATTTGTGAGAGATATGGCGGATTGATTGTCACGAGAATAGTATGGTTGGTGAGTGAAGTGAGACTCTAATATCTCGAGAACAAAAGAAATCCAGGTAAGATCAGCTGTTGCTGAGGCAAGAGCTCTATATTCAGCTTCAGTTGAGGAACGAGAAACAGTTGATTGTTTCTTAGCGGTCCATGAGATGAGGTTAGAACCGAGGTAAGTACAGAAGCCTGAGGTAGAACGTCTAGTTTGAGGACAGCCAGCCCAATCTGCATCAGAAAAACCATATAATTGGAGAGAGCTGTGAGAATGAAGTGACATACCGAGATGAATTGTGCCTTTTACATATCGAAGAACTCGTTTTAGTTGAAGAAGATCTCCAATAGTAGGATGTTGTAATTTTTGACATAGGATATTTGTTGCAAAGGCAAGATCAGGCCTGGTAATAGTGAGATATTGTAGGCCTCCTACAAGACTTCGGTAGTTCATGGGATTTGGAAGAAGAACAGTATCTCTTTCAAGTATAACTGGTTTAAGAGAAAGAGGTGTAGCGATGGGTTTACAGTCAACCATATTTGCACGAGACAGTAAGTCAAGTGCATACTTGGTTTGGCATAAGAACAGCTCGGTAGACGTTCGTGTGGCTTCAATTCCAAGAAAATAATGAATCTGGCCAAGGTCTTTCATATTGAATTGAATACGAGTGAATGAATAAGAGTCTCGTAGCAATGATTCCGAGCTACCAAAGTGAGGATTATATCGTCTACATATAGAAGTAACAATATTGTCTCTTGTTCTTGATGCGGTATGAACAAAGATGGGTCGGTTGAGCTGCGAAAAATCCAACCTCAAGTAAGAAATGGCTGAATTTGTCATACCGGGCGCGTGGTGCTTGACGCATCCATAGAGTGACTTCGAAACGGACATACATACGAGAATATTGTGGATGAACAAAACCGGAGGTTGTTCCATGTACACAGTTTCATTTAGGGTGCCATGTAAGAAGGCGTTCTTGACATCAAGTTGATGTATAGACCATTGTTGTATCATTGCTACGGAAAGAACAAGTCTAACGGTTGCATGTTTTATCACGGGGATCAAGGTTTTACGTAGTCGATCCCTTCTTCCTGATGGAATCCCTTGGCTACTAGACGCGCCTTCAATCGATCAAGACTACAAGTAGAAGTAAGTTTAGTCTTGAATACCCACTTGCAACCAATCACATTCATGTTTTCAGTACGAGGAACCAACAACCAAGTTTGATTCTGGTATAAAGCATTCATTTCTTCTTGCATTGCCTTATACCAACCTGGATCTGCTAGGGCAGACTTTAATGATTTTGGTTCTGAAGGAACTTGATATTGAGCAAGACATGCATATCTAGGATTAGCTTTAATTATACCAGATTTAGATCTGGTTTGCATATGATGAGTAGGTTGTGTACCTTGCACAGGATGGATAGGCTGAATTTGTTCGATAGCTGGTTGAATTTCTACCTCTGTGCTGGTTCCAAATATGTTCTCTTGTGGGGAAGTACTTTGAGTAGGAGTTGGATCTTGATCATCGATGATACTGATTATAGAGATAGGATCTATATGTTACGCAAAAGCTTGCTCACTGGACTATACTTTGTCGATGAGATGATGAAGTATTGACGGGCTCTATACTTGGAGCCATGTAAGAATTTCTCTTCATCTGTCCATAGTTTATACAGTTGTGTATATGTTGAGGATTGTGTTGTCAGCCTTTTTGAGAAAGGGAAGAACTTCTCATCAAAAGTTACATGTCGACTAATGTACACATGACCAGTAGTAGGTACCAGACATCGGTATCCTTTATGGTGAGTCTTTGTATCCGAGAAACACACGGGTAAGTGATCGTGGATCTAGCTTGTGTTGAGCATAGGGTCGAAGCGGGGATAGCAAGCACACCCGAATACCCCGAGATGATCATATCTTGGCTTATGCTTATATAGTTTGAGAATGGGAGATTGCATCTTTAACCGTGGAGTAGGAAGTATATTGACAAATAATTTAATTTGCTGTCATAAATGCATCAACCCAAAATTTTAATGGGATTTTTGCATGATATAGCATGGCCAGACCAAGCTCAACTATATGTCGATGTTTTCTCTCGGGTATTCCATTACATTTCGGGTGTATATGGACATGAGATAAGCTGTTGAATGCCACAATTCGTAAGTGTGCTTTAAACTTGTGACCGACAAACTCTCCTCCACCATCGCATTGAAACCTCTTGATTTTACAATTGTGCTGATTTTCTACTAACTTCAAAACATAAGAAAGATATCATAGAAGTCGATTTTAGTTTCAATGGATATAACCAAATGAATCGAGAAAAGTTATCAACAAAGATCACATAATACTTGAAATTCGATAAGAGCCGACGGAGAAGGTCCCCAGATGTCACAATGGACTTGTTCTAGAGGTTTATTTGCTACAGAACTTGACATAGGAAAGGGTAGAGCTGTGTTCTTAGTGAGCTGACAACTTCTACATACAGATTGTGATTCTGTATGATAGTGGATTAACCTTTGATTCTTCAGATGCTTTAGGACATTTGGATTTGTATGAGCTAGCCTTTGGTGCCATATGTTTTCTCCTGTGATCTTCTGTCTTTGAGTAAAGAGCACCTCTGCAGCACAAGGATCAATCCTGTATAGTCCCTTCTCCTTCTTCCCTAACATCTTGATCATGTTGGTGGTGCTGTCCTTTATGTACACCCCAATTTTGTCAAAGATAAAGGAACAGGATAATCTTCGGTTAGTCTAGAGATTGACGAAGATTTTTCTTAATTGCTTGGAACAATTAACACATCTTTTAGAGGCAAGGTAGAAGTAGCGTAGTTAGGGTTGTATTCCCAATATATTTCACGAGTAAACATGAACCGTTGCCAATCATTACCGTATTAGTACCAAAGCATTTTTAGAGAAGTTTTGGAGAATACCAAAGATTTGCTGAAATGTGAGCAGATGCTCCAGTATCGGGGTACCATTCGTTTCCATTAGTTTCCTCAATGTGGAGTGCTGATAGAGCTGTTGGTATTTCTTCGGCTTGGTAAGAATTATCAAACCTGTACCAACAGTGCAATGCATCGTGACCTGGTTTTCTGCAGATCTGGCACTCCAGTCGTGTGTTTGTTGTTGCTTTTTCCATCTGCACATCTTTATGAACTGTTAGATTTGATGGTGGATAAATCTTGGCTTCGTATATCTTTGAGTCAGTACCATTATATGGTCTAAACCCCTGACCAGAACTCAAAGTAGAGGAAATATTGGCCTGGTTAAAATGTTGATTCCCCTGTTCATAGCTCGAGTTATTAGTCCTGTAGTTCATATTTCTTCCAAGATTTCCAAAATTTCTGTATCTGTTACTGAATGGTCTTCCTCTTCCAACACTTCTTCCTCCACGATTATAACCCCTTGAATTTCCAAGATTGTTATTTTGCTGTAAGAGATTTCCATTAAACTCATCTTTGTGTATAGCTTCAGTCTTCCTCTGACTATAATAGGCTAGATTTGGACTGAACTGACTTGAAGAATAGTTTTGCAGCCTTGATTCAAACCTCTCTAGATGAGAGATCACTTCATCATATTCCGGTTGAGGCTTTAAACAATAAATTGTTGTTTTAAAACTCTCATACTCGGATCCTAAACCTTCCAAAATGCCAAACAGTTTTGTTATGTCATCTACTTTGGTTTTCCTATGGCATTTAATTGATCACATATTGTCTTGTACTCTCGAGATATGTTGATAGAGTTCTATCACGTTTCGACAAGTCTGCAATTTTCCTCTCGGTTCAAACTCCTTTGCCACAGATTTTTGAGTGAACCGATTAGCGAGTTTGCCAAAGTTCATAGGATGTGTCTAAACCGATTATTAAGCTAAGTATGTCTTCGGAAACAGCACCACCGATCCAAGAAGAAATGAGTTGATCTGTTTTAATCCGAGTCAATATAGTCGGGATTAGGGTTATCAATTGTTTGATCCCTTTCTTCTTCCTGTAGTGTTTTAACAGGCGATGGAGTTTCTCCATTCACAAATCCAAACAGATCTTGACTTCTTAAAAATCTATGAAACTGAGCTTGCCATAAGAGAAAGTTATTCTCAGTTAATCTGATTGTAACAAAGTTCGAGATGTTAACATGAATAGGAAATGGATATCTCGAGCCTTTTGCTGCCATTCTACTAGTCCAGATCCTTGAACACTACTAGCTTCGATTACACCCTTTACTTTTGCAGTATGATGCAGTAAATCGGTTTCTGATGATTCAGATTTGAAGGAAGATGAAGAATATCAACTCACTGATCAATGAGACTTCGATTTCGCATCCAGCTGCTTTGTAGATTCAGCCATTTTTATTCGGTCTTGAGATGATTTCTTCCGGATCATGGCTCGATACCATGAAGAACTATACGAACAGCCGAGATGGAGGAAATCAATCGAGAGAGAGAGAGAGAGAGAGAGAATATATTTCTTTAGAATGATTTTCCACACCTTTCGGATTACGGTTGGAGAGGTTATATATGTATCATCTATATTTCTCTCACTCTAAATCTGTTTTACTCTTTGAGCATTAAAGAAAAGTCAACTATTCTAACTATACGAATAACCGAATACCGGTTATAACGGCTAAGGTACGAGTAGACGAAACAGAGCAAATGAACGAGTAGCGATTTTGGGCTGAGTTCGCAGCCTTTCTTCATGCATTCTTTTGATCTGTAGATCATCCTTCTTCTTTCCTTTCTTTATTTTTAACCGTAGATCTTCTTCGTTCGGACATTTCTCAGCATCATCTATCCTTCTGACTTTTGTTTTCATTTGTTGAATAGGCTGCTGTCTTGTGTTCTTGACACAAATATGTTTAATTAATTCTAGATTATAATTATTTTACGCATGGTTGTGATACCCAAGCCGTGCATCTACGACGACGTGGGATTTATAGATTTTAAATGAGATGTGATTTTAGAAGAGTTTAAGATTAAACTGTCATCTTCTAATAATTTAGACATCTTCTAATAATTTAGATATGTCAAAATGGGATATATACTCATTTTTTAACCATATTTGATGGGTTGAATGATTATATGAACTAGTTATATTCACTATGGGTTCAGAATGGTAAAACTTATAATAATATAAGTGTTAAATAGATTCACAACTTATTTAGATCTATTTTATCTATATGACTTTCTCTTCATTCTCTCGCCCTTACTTGATCTCACGCTCGCTCACTCTTTACTCTCACTTCAGTTTGTGTATGAGTTTTTTTTTTTTTAAATGATTAAATATAGAAGTGTTTTAGCAATACACGCCGTGTCGTTCATAGGTCACTAGATTGTATTACATGAAAATATGTTGAAGCGTGTTAAATAAATCAATTTAAATCGGACCATTTTCGACCCTACCCATTATTTTGATGGGTCTATAATAATTTAAGGTTTTGCATGGTTCAACATGCAATGTTTAACTAATTGTGGATTAGAGTCGGTTTTAAGCATGGTTTACACATGCCGTGCGTCCACGATGACGTGAGATCTACAAAAATTTATAAACAAGGTGAGATGAGTTATAGAAGAAGTTAAGGATTAAACTGTTCGTCTTGGATTATTTGTTCGTATGTAAACGAAATTGGCCAAATTGTAAGGTCGACGCGATCTTGGGGAAACATGGGAAAAGGTCGAGACCGTTGACCGGGTAACGAAACCGCGCCCCCGCTTCGTTTTTGACCTCCCGGGGGGGATCGTACAACAGCCAGCGAGACCAAACCCACGCGTGGCCCCACTCGCTGAGTAGTCCCCCTAAGTTGAAATAATTAATTAATAAAAATATTATTTTACTAATAATAGTAAATCTATAATTAAATATTTTTGTGAACAATAAAAATACATTTTAATTTATTCATTTTTATAAATAAAACGAATAATCATTTTTAAGAAAATATTTTTTAAGCCGTTCATTTTCTACGAAATAAATAGGAATGTTAATACACTATGTCAAATCCCCATATATGCAAAAGCCCGAGGTCTCAAGTTTGTCCGAGCAAATCATGTCTATAGAGATGACGGCTTCAAGGTGTGACAATTTGCCGCTGGCAAGAACAGGGGCAAGCACGAAAGTTGGGTTCGGAGGTGGCTGTACATAGAGAAGGATGGAGGGAACCAAAAAGAAAAAGAAAAAAGAAGTTGGCCCAAATTAGGGTTTCGTAATATTTCAGATTGAGTGGACACATGTCGCAATCTCAATACGAAGACTTCGAGCGTATGCACAGTAGGAGGCAGCAAATCTCAAAGTCGCGGCAACCGGTTGGCACGCCGTCGACTTTGACGACGTGTTCTTTACGGGAGTCGCTGGGAATCTCTTTTGCTTTCGGCAGATCCGCACAGCTAATCGCGGGCTTAAAATATAAAAGAAGGTACGAGTCCCATGCATTGGTTTATATAAAAGAGGAAAGCCCATGCAAGTGAAAAGCACTTCTCCCAATCGATTCACACGTCTTTGCTCGTTCACGTGCAAAAAGGGGTGTGCCCGCCCTCCTTTTCGATCCGAGTCTTGCGGGATAAGATCACATTCTCGAGAAACGCATACAATATTATCCAAATAATAATATATTTTGGTGGGTTGAACCCGTGGAATATAACGAGGCAATATTTTAAAAGGGTAAAAAAGAAATACAACTTTTTTTTTTTAAAAAAATATTATGATCTCAAGAAGGTCATTTGTGTTTCAAATTTGAAATTATATCGTTGGTACATGCAATGTGAAAAATACGGAATTATAAAAGGGAACGTACTTATTTAGTATTCACTTTAATAGAAATTTTTATTACCACTTCAAGCAATTGACTCAACCGTAAGAATTTCTTCCGCATATAAACCGATTAAACATAACCAAAGTTAAGTAATCATAAAGAAGATATACTTTTCCTATTTCTCTAAATATGGTATACTAAAGCTACATTTCGCTTTTACTCTAGGTTTTAGCCATCAAAAAAGCAAAAAGAAAAAAGAGGAAAAAAAAAAGTCCCAATTAAACGTAAATCGCATTTTTGAACACGTCCGCTTGTCCAGTGGTATTGAAGTGCAAATGGTTATGTATATTGAATCGGACTACCGATCAAGTTGTATTAAATTGGTTATATCAGCACGATAATGATTAAACCAAGGGGGCCAGAGGAACATGTCCGAATCGATATTTTGGATCTATATCATGGCTCTGTGGAACGAGCAAAATGCCCACTTCCCCCAACGTTGTGAGAGTGATTGACCAAGCTCTTAGTTAGCGTTATAGCCAAGCACAGTAAAACTGCAATAAAAATTATTTTATAGAAAATGAATAATTTAAAAATTATTTTTTTTAAAAGATAATTGCTTGCAAAAGAAAATTGAATGAATGAAAAGTATTTTCATTATTTGAAAAAAATAGCTAAACAAAAAATGTTATCAATAATGAAAACATTTTCATTATATGTTTTCAAAACGATAAAAGTGATAAGTTTTTAAGAAAATATTTTTCAAATCATTTCTTTTCTGCAAAGCAAATGAATCCTTTTAGAATCACTAAAATGCAAGATTTTGTATACGAATAATTTTCTTTTATATATGCGACATCAAGCACTGAAATTACCCATGATACTCTTGAATATATCCATTTAAAGGAGCCCAGCACCTAGTCCCCACTGCCCAGTGCCTACAGCAAAAGCATTTATGCTCAACTTGGAGAGGTAATTGCATCAATTTCAATGTGATGTTGATCTTTCTATTTTCCCCTTAATCTTTGCTTTTAGCGAGAAAATGCCAAAGAGCATCGTCTTGATAATTTGTTCATCAACTCTGCCTTAAAGATTTGATATTTCTTATTTGAAGCAAGAGACTTCATCATAATGTATAAATACTCTTCCATTTTCAAAAGTGTCTTGGGTAGTGTGATTTCCACTTTTAGTTATATTAACTCATGCACTGGGATACCTGCTTATAAGATCCTTTTGCCAAATTACACTACATATGGATCTCGTGAGACGAGACATGCCTCAATGAAGAATTGCGTCGATTGTTTTGTCTAAATTGACTTTTACTCTGTGTTTCATTTGTTCACACTCATAATCCGTGGCTTGTAAATTTTGAGCTTTTTACAAGTCTAAAAAGTATAACCTTTTTTACAAAACGGCAATTTGACGCAAAAATTCACATGTACTTTTTCGAACTTTTTAAAAATTGAAATAATACTTTAAAGTTTGGTGGAAAAACAAAATGCGTTTTGCTAAAGCACAAACAAATTAAGTCCTTTTGCTTATTATTTTTTACTCAATCAAATATTGCGGCTCACACGCTTTAAATACATTTTAGTCCAAGATGCTTGAAACTATTACAATGAAATGTGGATATAAATATAATTTTCCATAACTTTTGAAAATTCAGATAATTTATTAGATTTTGACCGAAATTGAAAAACTACCTATTGCTTTGGCATTTCAAATTTTTCAAATAGTTGACAACACATAAATATTCCAAATCACTATTAAGTGCTTTATAATCTTAAATTGTCGGACTCAACGCTATATGAAAATGACATACAAAATCAATGAGAAAATTCCAAATAAGGGCATGAAATAAATGTTTTTCTAAATAAGAGCCTAAAGTGTCCTCATTCTCAAATAAGGGTTTAAAAATGATTTTATTTCAAATAAGAGCCTAAAATAGCTATGTTAATTTCAAAAAAGAGCTTGACTTTCTAGTTGGCCAATGGCATTTTGTCATTTACCTTTTTTCCTATTTTTCTTTCTTTTTTCCTTTTTTGCTAGTTTTCTCTTCCTTCTTTGTTGGTGGCTGATACCCACCCACAATGCCCGAAGAGGGCTAGGTGAAGGAGGGCCTTGCCTGGGGGAGGCGACCCTCACCCTATGTGAGGCCTCCCTCAAAATCCATAGGTGAGGGCCGCCCTCACCAGATTTGGGCAAGGTCGCCTCGCCAGCGGGATGGCCTCGCCTCAACAAGGTCGCTGAGCCCCCACCGGTGCTCGCCAGGAAAAAAAAAAAAGGAAAAGAGAGAAAAGAAAAAATAATTTCAAATTAAAATTTTCTTTTGACAAAAATACCCTTGATTGTCTAGAATAAATCAGCAAGATCAGGCCCTTATTTGAAACTTCAATGACCACTTCCAACTCTTATTTAACACAAGGTCCACTTTAAGTCATTATTTGAGAAATGAAGGCATTTCAAGCCCTTATTTAGTTTTTTTCTAAAATTAATTTACAAAGTGATGTGATAGATTGTAAGAGTCAATTAAGTAAGTTGAAAAAGAGTGGAAATGTGACCATCTCATCAATCCCCTTTGAGTGTTAGTGACTCACAGCCCGTTACGAAATATGTAACGAAGCACAAACCACAGTCGAGGCCCTACGCCCTCATGCTCCACACCCACTTGACGCGGAGGTGGACGGAATCGTCGTGCATGGAAGACTACGCCTTGTGTGCATGGAAGACTGCGCCTTGGGGTCACACTCATCTTTAGGACAAAGCCAAGACCACAGTCGGGGCCCTACGCCCTCGTGCTCCACACCCACTCGACGCGGACGCAAGGAGGCCGAGGGAAAGATGAAAAAAAGACTGAGGAAGGAGGAAGAGGAGCGGCATTGGCAAATGTGTACATACAATGGATACTGCCGTCGGAAAAAGTTGGGAATAGTTACGCGAGAGACATAAAAATGGTACGCAAATCGATATGAGTCGGTAGCGTGAGAAGGATCAACATCATTGAAGTGGGGAAGTTCCGTTCTCTTTTCCCTCACTTCTAATATGTCATCTGGACCTGGCTTAGCTTAAGTCCGATATTGTCATACCCCAAGTAAGAAGTCTCTGTTTCGAGACTTGTAAATTGCATCGTCGAACTGAGTCGACCCTGATTTCTACAGTTTGAGCAATCAAGGGAGTTTGTCAAATTGTCCGCAAACCAGTCCGACCATCACATACATTCTTGTTCTTTTCACCTATTCTTTCCAAGGACTAATCAATAGAAGAACTTTGATCTTCTTGCATTTGCATGTGGATTCTCATTCCCTTATCCTCTTTCATCAATTTATGTACCTTCAGTGACGGAATGAAAGACTACAGGTACAGTTCAGAGTCTGATCTGCCAGGAGATATATTCAAAGATAATCTCATGAATTTAGTGCACAGCTTTGTGCTTAAGTAGCTAAGCTTTTATCTCTCCCCGACAGGTCGGTTACTCCAGTTTGTATTCTGCAGGGAGTGTTCATCGATGTCGGTCATATCGCCTCTATAGAAAACAATCACAAACCCGTTAGACACTGCTAAGAACGGCCAGACGGTGGCCATTAGGATACGCTGTTTTCTATCTTTGTAGTATTGTTTTGTGGTTATTCAGGGAAGACATTCTTACCTGATTGGATGCTGCTCTTCCTTCCAGATTGTCGGCCCGAATGCAGAATAGCCAGGGAAAGATATCCGGCAGGCATTTTGACTCAGAAGAGGAGCTTGTCGGTCACATTTCGAAGAGGTCTCTAAGACGAATACCGGGTAGATAAATCTTAATTAATTAGTAATGGCTTCACAGTTCTTTAAGCTGAATTTGAAACATGACTACATAACTTAGCTCCTATATATGCAGGGTGGCTTGACTATGGAAGACTGAAAGCCGGAGGCTAAGCTGAAGACCCTCTTCAAAACCCACCGAATCCATCTGCCAACAACCTGTGCACAGTACCATCTTCTAATGCAACTTCTCGAGTCTTTGTCATCTACAACTACATAGACCAAGAAGTCTCAAACTCAAAGATTCCCGACCTTTTTCCAGTGAAGAAAATCGACTGCTTTAGCACTGAACTTTCTCACTAGATTCAAGAGGAGCACGATCCTCGTTGCTTACACACCAGAGAGCGTTTGCCACATCTGATGAGGCCGACAGCGACATTGGTTAACGCCCAATAATCACGTCGAAGGGAATGTTTAGATGAATAGTCATCTTTAGACTCATCTAATCCTTTGACCATGAGAAAGAGAGACTCAACTGCTCCACAATGTTACTCTTTTTCAAATAGATTATTAGGAGACCTTCCAACAAAACTAAATCTTTGATAATTGAGGTTACGATTGGTAGTAGTTATAATAAGCTTCTCTACTTTTATCGTTGGTAATAGCAAAAATGAATTGTGCCTTTGCGCTCAAGTCTTGGATTATGAAAGAACTTATTTTAAGAAAGATTTAATTTTCTATCGGGTCAAATTTTAAGAAAGTTTAGCTTCATTCTATAGATGGAGAGCATACTCGGGCAAATTACATGCACTCAAGTGATCTTCGATCCAGGTCACCTATGCCAACAGCCTCTAATCACGTCTTTCAGAAATTGTGCAAAAATCTTTATTAACTCTTTTAGGGTTGATATAGTTAAATGGGATATCGAGAGAATTCGGGTTTCGAAACTAGAGATCTCTTATTCTAGTCTTGCCAATTATGTATGTATGACACGTTCTAGATCGAGGTCACGTAAACACACCTTCTTAATCGATTTATGGTCTGACCCGGAGAAAAAAAAAACTGACTTATGAACTTGAAGGGTATTTCCTAACTAGAATTCAGGTAGAAAAGTCTCCACATACATGTCTCTGGATTATTAAAGAAATTATATGAAAAAATTATAATATTGTGATAAAGATGAAAATTTACATCAAACATTCGGATGCAAATAAGGGCGGACTAAATTTTGATCTCCACCGCTCAACGAATCTGGTCGAATTTCTTCGTTCTTTCGTCCTAATAAACTGGTAGCTTGTCGGCATTTCTTCCATCGCAGCCGTTAAATAATGAGTACGATGATCCGGGTAGCACAAACCATCGCAGCCGTTAAATAATGAGTACAATCACCCAGGAACAGGAACAGGAAGTCGAAAGTCAACGCCGCGTGGGAACCTACTGAATCATCATTTGACTTTTTGACTATTTAACCCCGCATATTACGGTAACACCACTTGTGAGTGGAGTGTAATCACTTCTAATGATAAATTCCAGCGACTTCGAGTTCAACCCCAAGCTGGGAACAATGCCATCGATCACAAGCCCAAGAAGGACGTCGCCATCCCCGCCATCGCATCAACAAGCTTCCTTAGCATTTGAAAGAAGACAACGAGAGAGGAGGCTCTATGAAGCGTCGCATGATGGGTGCGTTGAGTTGTTAGCTCAGTTGCTGCAAGAAGACCGAGTCATCCTGGCTCGGGCTTCTGTCACTTGCTTTGACGAGACACCATTGCATGTGGCCTGTATGCAAGGTCATGTACAGTTTGCCAAGGATCTTTTGGCCCATAAAAGGGATTGGGCTATGGAGTTGGACTCACAGGTATGTCGAAACGAAAACCTTGGTTGTGGTTGTTTGATATCATTTTATCAGATTAAACTGAACCCAGTCATCCTCACAAACTAGATAATCGGAGAAATCACAACTCTTTTGATTAGGTTTTTGCAAGTTTTAGGCTTTTAGCCATGTGTAAAGTAATTTATAAACTCTATTTCCATGGAATATCTCTACATAGATCAGACTATCTTGCTTATCAAATTAGATTTTGCACATGTAATGTAGCATTTTGTTTTCTAGTTTTCATGATTTGTGCGAAATCAAACCCATCATATATCTCAAGGAAATTAACAAAATTCAGACATAAATCAAGTCATAGATTTCCAAGTTAATTCAGCCTGAAAGATCTTACAAACACCAGTGAATTTGAGTATCTTGGTCTATTTAATTCAAAAATGTGATATATATAAATCATATGAACGTGTCCCTCAATAAGAATGCTCCATAGCTAAGCACTTCACTTTTGCAGGGACGTACGCCTCTTCACTGGGCATCTACGAATGGATATGTCGAAATAGTGAGGGAATTGTTACAATCAAACCCCCTTGCATGCCTTGTCCATGACGAAGATGGGTGGACCCCACTTCATCTAGCCACAATGAAGGGCCGAAGCAACATCGTGATAGAGCTGGTGAAGGCGAGACCGGAGGCAGCTAAGCATAGGCTGAGCCACGGCCAAACCGCTCTCCATCTAGGAGTGAGTCATAATCGTTTGGAGGCTCTGAAAGTCCTGGTGGAGACGGTGAGAGATGGTGATTTGGTGAAAGCTCAAGATGATGAGGGTAATACCATTTTGCATTTGGCCACAGCAAACAAGCAAATAGAGGTAACCCTTTTTGCTTCGAATTGCTTCAAAATTGTGACGACCTCAGATATCGCGTTCCAATTGAACATTTTGTGCAGATAAAATCCAACTCATTCTCATTTTTCTATAGACTCAAGCTTTCTGCATTCAAACTTCAGTGGATTTATCGATTGAAGTAACTTACAGGAGATATCTTTGTTTGTTGTTTCTTTTATAATAGATAAGAAGCTCATCTTTTTGTGCAGACAGTGAAATATCTACTTCAAAGAAGCGAAGTGGATATGAACAAAGTGAATAAAAATGGCTTCTCTGCCCTGGATATAGTGGAATATTTTCCAAAGGATTTCAAAGTCATTGAATTGAGAGAACTGTTAGTACATGCTGGAGCTCTAAGATCCATAAGATTCCCTGCATCGACAACTCACCAAGTAGTTGTTCATAATAGAAATGAGGAGAATTCAACTGTTGTAGTTGACCTAGCATCTGCAGCACTTCCCTCCACCAATACTTCTCCAGTAAAGGCGGTTCCGCCACCATCTTTCTTTGGTAAAATCAAGAAGCAAAAGGGAGACAAACATGAGAAATGGATCAAGAAGAAGCGTGATTCTCTAATGGTAATGCTTTAGCTAGATGTCTTGGAGTAGCATTTGTTGAAAACTTAGATTAGATCGGTTATGTTATTGCAATTAACATCATAGCTCACATCTAGTTAATTTAAAATCTCTATTTGTTTCATGAAAAATGGATAATTCAGAAAATATTTTCATAAAAACAATCATTTGTATCGCTTAAAGTAAATAGTTATGCTTTCTTAAAAAAATTTTCTACGTATGTGCTAAATTGTTCATAATTAAATAGCTATGTATAAAAAGAAGATCAGTAGTTACAATAATAGATGGCTTTATGATTTTAAAAAAAAAAAAAATTAGAGGGTAATATAAGAAATCCAATAGTGAGAAGAGATGAAGCAAGTTGATGAATATTTAAGAAAGTAATGGTACTTAATCTAAATGTGAAGCAGTTGGGTGATTTTCTAAAAAACTCAATCTTTTGTCTTCTCCAAATATTCTCAATGACTCGGGGTCTGTTTGGTAACCATTATCTTCTCGAGAACAATTTTTGCTTAAAAATGATTTTTATTTTATTTTGTTCCCTAGACAGTTTTTAAAGGCATTTTGTAACTATCCAAAATTTCTATTCTCAGAATAAAAATGCGCTTGATAAGTATTTTATATTTTCCTCATTTTTTTTTCTTTTTTTCCTTTTCTTTTTCTCCTTCTTCTTCTTGCCGACAATCGGCCAAACGAGGGCTGGCAACCTCTTAAGAGTGTTACTAGCCCATGGCAAGGTCGAGCCTTGCCAGTCGAGCCTCCTCGGTGGCTAGGCGAGGCTTGGTTGGGCGAGCTCGGCCTCACCCATGGCTAGGCGACGCGAGCCTTGCCGGTGGCCCGACGAGGGTGAGCCTTGCCAACAACGAGAATATAAGTGTGTTTTATTTTCCACACATTTAGTTATTAGATTTTGATTTTCTTTCTAACAACAACAGCAACCATCATAAAAAGACGTTCAAACTTCGAAATATCACCATTTTTTTCTTCATATATGCGTATATTCATACACTTAGTTTTTTCATAATTTAATCCATGACCTCTATTTACGTAAAGAGCTCGCCACAATTTCCTTGTGTTTCGATAACTATAGGAAAAACCATCAATTGAATTTGTGTATTTGTTGAAATGACTAACTTTGACTCAATGATCTTCATATTTTCAAATATAGGTGAAACACTTTCTTCATTCGCAATTTTAAAACTTTCTTTCACGTCACAGCAGATAATTGCCACCGTGATCGCAGCCATGGCTTACCAAGCCGGCCTTAGCCCTCCCTGCGGCCTGTGGGACAACGATCAGAAAGACGACAAAGGCACCATCTTATACTACGCAGGAACATCGATACTGGCTGCAAACAATCCAGAGGGTTACCCATTGTTCTGGCTATGCAACACCGTCTCTTTTCTTGCATCCCTTAGCACGATCTTCTTGCTCATGAGTGGCTTGCCCTTGGGGAAGAAGGTTTTGATGAGGGTTCTGACGGGTACAATGTGGGTGACCATCACTTTCATGGCAATGACTTACCTCGAATCCATGATGGCCATCTCGTTCGTACACAGGGAACCTAAACATGTGAGCCCGTTCACAGAGGAATGGTACTCCGAGGATGGGGGGTCGATTACGGTGGTTATGTACTCCTTGTTTGTTTGGCTCGGCATTGTAGCCATTGTTTTTCTAGTTCACACTGTTCGATTCCTTGCATTCGTCTTCCGGAATGTGAAAGATCCGCAAAAGCTCAAGAAGTGGATATCAGGGCGTGTGAGTTGGTGCAGATCTAGGGGCAATATGAAGATCTAGTGTATTCATCTGGTGGGACAAAGGATTACTGCATATTCTCGATGCCTATGTTCTTTCTAACTTAATCCCTATGTCATAAGATCATTCTGAGTACCGCTAATTGTGCAAACGATTTAATGTGACTACCAAACCAAACGCAGAGTCCATCTCGCATTATTCTCGAGCTCTCCTCATCAGAGATGTCTCGCCCATGTAGCCGAATCTTTCTAAAGAGAATGGGAAGGCCTGGCCACAAAGTAATCTGATCTACTCCTATGTATGCCGCAAATTAGTAGGTAAAAGCAACATTGGGCCATTCTATGATTTGTCTCACACAGCTTCACCATTCTCTTTCCAATCACACCAAACAACCGAACCCACCTTCCTCAAAAGCATCCGCACTTCTTTTATGCTTCCTTCATATTCTTCTCCAATGCTGATAGATGTCCAAAAGCCATCTGATCAAAGCTAGTGAGCCTCTCTGTCTGATTAATTTCAACCCCATGGCACCAAACCATAATGCAGTCACACCATTATTATTTTAAGGAAGTGATACACAGATTTCACAGAAAACACTCCATTATTATTCGCAGGCCGTGCAAGCTGATCCTCCCTCAAAGGTCGGAATTGAAGCAGCGCTAGTTTCATATGTAATGTTCACATACCAGAACGTGTGCTTCTTCCAAAACAACATTCCAGCTCTGATATTATGACTACTTGCCAAACGATCTTTTCTTCTTTATATAGACAAGTAGAGGAGGGACAAAAGGCAGAAATGCAACCTAAAATCTCATGGACCGATCTGTTGCTCCTAATCAGAAGACAAAGGATTGGTAGCATATCATCCCACATAAAACACAGAAAATTACTGCTCATATGCAAACTGATTACAGGGGATGGAAGAACAGAGAGATGAAAACAATTGCATAGACAGATCTTTGGTACCTTAGAATGGTGATAATCAGTCCATAACAATTGGGAAGGTAAGAGAGCTCTCAAAGGCAGGAGCCAGTACTTCCATCTGTCTTAGACGACTTCAATGTGTGGTTTCAATCAGCAAGCCCACAACTAACGCAGCTCATAAACTTCACTCAACCCAGCTTGGCAAAACAAGCCTCTTTCAAGTTCTGTTTCGCACCCCCAACTTAACGCAACCTGACGGTTTTGTTTGGGAGAATAATATTGGGGTTGCGTATGTGTGGGTTAAGAGCGGTCAATTCCTTCCATTTAGCACCAGTTCCATGAACACGGGATGAGATGCTCCACAATGTGTCACCAGGCTGTGCCTTGGTTGTTGCGGGGCAGTAGATTTAGAAGAAGCAGTCTTCGACTTCAGAAACGGATGCTTATTGCTCTTTCCCATTCCATTAGCGAGCAACCAACGGGAACCAGATGGTTGCTGGTTTGAACTTCCCCGGACCTTTCTCTTCCCAGGATCAGTCTTGAGACCAGCAACATGGACTTCAGTAATCTTGCACTGGGGAATTTATCCCCAAAAATTTGTGTGCAGATGATAAAAATTCTTGCTTACAATCCCAGGACTCAAGGTGAACACATCAAACTCAAGTGGCCTCACTGCACTAGACATTCTTGAGCAGGTTCCCAGAGGCTCAAGAGTTCTTGAAATTGAGACATCCCTTCAAAGCTCAGGAGCTTCACTCTCCATAGACATCCAATCAGTCCCATATCACTATGATCCAGTTCTTGACCCACCACCAAGAATGACCTCCCACACCACCACCTCAAGATGACCTAAAATCTCCCCATCACTCTCCACCAAGAAAGCCCCGCCAAAGAAACGGAGTACTTTAAGGAAACCCCTATCAAAGAAAGCTCCGACAGATCTTTGGTACCTTAGACTGGTGATAATCAGTCCATAACAATTGGGAAGGTAAGAGAGCTCTCAATGGCAGGAGTCAGTTGAATGATCGTTTAATAAATTTTGACACTGAAATAATCATTTAAACAAAATTTGACACTTAAATTATCACTATTTACAACCTTTTGAAGATGTCATTTGGGGGTTATTTACTGACTAGGCACACTAGCGCACCACGTAAGACTGAGAAATTAATAAAATATGACCACGTCGAATTTCCAACGATCTAAACTGGAGTTAGCACTTAAATGATCGTCTTTTTTAGAAAGTGACACTTAAGTAATCAAAAAAAAAAAATGGTACTAAAATAGGCATCGTACATAACTTTTGAGATTTTTAGTGTACTTATCCCCATGTTTGTATCACCACTCTGCTCTTGCCAATATGTAAATGCTTACATAAGACTCATGTTTTAGCATCTTATATATAGTTAACAATCTCAACCTTTGACATTCCAACTCCAAGAGAAGTCTAGTGAAAGAAAAGAGAGATCGTGTACCTCACGAGAGGAGCAGAATCACTTCAAGTGATTAACCCGAGCGATTTTGAGTTCACCCACAAGCGGGGAACAATGCCATCGATTGCAAGCCCGAGAAGAAGGTCGCTGTCTCTGCCATCACATCAACAAGCTTCCTTAGCATTTGAAAGAAGACACCAAGAGAGGAGGCTCTATGAAGCGTCGCTTGCCGGGTGCGCCGAGTTGTTAGCTTAGTTGCTGCAAGAAGACCGACTCATCCTGGCTCGGGCTTCGGTCACTTGCTTTGACGAGACACCATTGCATGTGGCCTGCATGCTCGGTCATGTACACTTTGCCAAGGCTCTTTTGGCTCATAAAAAGGATTTGGCCATGGAGTTGGACTCGCAGGTATGTCAAAGCGAAAACCTTGGTTGTGTTTGTTTGATATCCTTTTGTCAAATCAACCTGCACCCAGTCATCCTTGCGAACCAGATAATCGATGGAACGGCAACTGTTTTGATTTGGTTTTTGCAAGCTCTAGGCTTTTAGCCATGTGCAACATAATCTATTGACTATAGTTTGATGGAATATCTCTACATAGATTAGACAATCTTGCTTGTCAAATAAGATTTTGTACATGTACTATCGCATTTTGTTTTCCTATTTCCATGATATGTGAGAAATCAAACCCATCATATATGACGGAAATTAACAAAATTCAGATAGATATCAAGTCATAGATTTCCAGGTTAATTCAGCTTGAAAGATCTTATAGACAACGGTGAATTTGAGTAGCTCGGTCTGACATATATATAAAATGTATAATACAATATATAATATATAATGTGAATGTCTCCCTCAATAAGAATGCTCCTAGCTAAGTACCTTTCTTTCGCAGGGACGTACGTCTCTTCACTTGGTGTTTACGAACGGATACGTAGAAATAGTGAGGGAATTGTTACAATCGAACCCCCTTGCATGCCTTGTCCATGACAAAGATGGGAGGACTGCACTTCATCTGGCCATCATGAAGGGCCGAATTAACATCGTGATAGAGCTGGTCAAGGTGAGACCGGAGGTGGCCGAGCACAGGCTGAGCCACGGCGAAATGGCTCTCCATCTGGGAGTGAAGCATAATCGTTTGGAGACTCTGAAAGTTCTAGTGGAGATGGTGACAGATGGGGATTTGGTGAATGCTCAAGATGATGAGGGTAATACCATTTTGCATTTGGCCATTGCAAACAAGCAAATTGAGGTAATCCTTTTTGCTTTGAATTGCTTCGAAATTGCAATGACATCAAACATCGCATTCCATTTGAGCATTTTGTGAAGATAAAATTTGGCTCATTCTCATTTTTCTGTAGGCTCAAGTTTCTACATTCAAACTTCAGTGGATATATCGATTGAAGAAACATATAGGAAATATCTTTGTTTCTTGTTTCTTTTATAATTTATAAGAAGCCCATCTTTTTGTACAGACAGTGAAATATTTGCTTCAAAGAAGTGAAGTGGATGTGAACACAGTGAACAGAAATAGATTCTCTGCTTTGGATATAGTGGAACATTTTCCAAAGGATTTCAAAGTCATTGAATTGAGAGAACTGTTAGCACATGCTGGAGCTTTGCGAGCCGTAAGATTTTCTGCATCAACAACTCACCAAACGGTTGTTGATAACACAAATGAGAAGAATTCAACTGTTGAAGTTGACATCATATCTATAGCACCTCCTCCGGGTGAGGCGGTTCCACCACCATCTTTCTCGGGTGAAATTAGGAAGCAAAAGGAAGATAAACAAGAGAAATGGATCATGGAGAAGCGTAATTCTCTTATGGTAATGCTTTAACTAGATGTCTTGGAGTAGCATTTGCTGATAAGTTAGATCAAATTAGTCATGCTATTGCAATTAACATCATAGCTCACAGCTGGTTAATTTAAACTCTCTATTTGTTTCATAAAACATGAATGATTCAGAAAATGTTTTTTTCCTAAAACTAATCACTTATATCGCTTAAAATAAATAATTATGCTTTCTCAAAAATGTTTTCTACACATGTAGTATGTGTGCTCATAATTAAATAGTTATGTACAGAAAGAAGGTGAGCAGTTATATTAATAGATGGCTTATTATTAAAAAAAAAAAAAAAAAACTGAGGGTAATATAAGAAATCTAATATTGAGAAGAGATGAAACGAGTGGATGATTATTTAAGAAATTAATGGTAATTTAGAAATCTAAATGTGAAGCAGTTGGGTGATTTTCTTTAAATATGTGTGTTAATACATAAAGTAAAGAGGATTTTTAAGCGACTCAATCTTTTCTCTTCTCCAAATAGTCTCAACTACTCGTTAGATATATATTGTATCATGGACAAATACATATACAAGTAAGAGTGTTTCATTTTCCACACATTTAGTTATTAGATTTTGATTTTCTTTCTAACAACAATAGCAACCTTTATAAAAAGAAGTTCAAATTTTGAAATATCTTCATTTTTTTCTCATATGTGTATATTCATACACTTAGTTTTTTCATAATTTAATCCATGACCTCTATTTGTGTAGAGAGCTTGCCACAATTTTCTTGTTTTTTTTCAATAAATATAGGAAAAGCCATCAATTAAATTTGTGTATTTGTCGAACTAACTAACTTTGACTCAACGATCTTCGTATTTTCAAATATAGGTGAAACATTATTTCTTCATTCGCAATTTTAAAACTTCCTTTCACGTCACGACAGATAATTGCCACTGTAATCGCAGCCATGGCTTACCAAGCCAGCCCTAGCCGTCCCGGCGGCTTGTGGAACGACGATCAGAAATACCAAAACGGCACCATCTATTACTACGCGGGAACATCGATAATGGCTGCAAACAATCCAGAGGCTTCCCCATTTTTTTGGACATGCAACACCGTCTCTTTTCTTGCATCCTTTAGCACGATCTTCTTGTTCATGAGTGGCTAGCCCTTGGGGAAGAAGGTTCTGATGTGGGTTCTGACGGCCACAATGTGGATGACCATCACTTTCATGGGGCTGACTTACGTCTATTCCATGACAGGCATCTCGTTCGTACAGAGGGAACCTAAAGATGGGAGCCCGACCACAGAGGTTTGGTACTCCGCGGATTGGGGGACGATCATGGTGATTAGGCGCTACTTGACTGTTTGGTCTGCCATTGTAAACATTGTTTTTCTAGTTCACACCGTTCGATTCCTCGCAATCGTCCTCCGGAATGTGAAAGATCCGCAAAAGCTCAAGAAGTGGATATCAGGGTGTGTGAGTTGGTACAGATCTAGTGGCAATATCAAGATCTAGTGTATTCATCTGGTGGGACAAAGGATTACTGCATAGTCTTGATGCCTGTGTTCTTTCTAACTCAATCCCTATGTCATAAGATCATTCTGAGTACTGCTAGTTGCGCAAACGATTTAATGAGACTACTAAACCAATCGCAGAGTCCATTTCGCATTATTCTCGAGTTCTCCTCATCACAGATGTCTCGCCGGAATAGCCAAATCTTTCCAAAGAGACTGGGAAGGCTATGTATGCCGGGAATTAGTAGGCAAAAGCAACATTGGGAGTTTTCTTGTTTTTTATCCTCCGAATCGTCAGACAAATCTTCTTTCAAGGATCTAATCTCAGTCTGACCTGATACTTACTAGCATAGGTTGAGCCATTCTATGATTTGTCCCACGCAGCTTCACCTCTTTCTTTCCAATTACACCAAACAACCGAACCATCTACCTCAAAAGCATCGACACTTCTTTTATACTTCATATTCTTCTCCATTGCTGGTAGATGTCCAAAAGCCATCTGATCAAAGCTAGTGAGCCTCTCTGGCTGATCAATTTCAACCCCATGGCACCAAACCATGATGCAGTCACACCACTTACACGAACTTCTCACACAATCTTTCCTGCCTAATTTTAAGGAAGAGATACACAAATTTCACAGAAAACACTCCATTATTATTCGCAGGCCGTACAAGCTGATCCTCCCTCAAAGGTCGGAATCAAAGCAGTGCTAGTTTCATGTGTAATGTTCACATACCAGAGTGTGTGCTTCTTCTAAAACAACATTCAAGCTCTGATATTATAACTGCTTGCCAAAGGATCTTTTCTTCTTTATATAGACAAGTAGAGGAGGGACAAGGTAGAAATGGAACCCAAAATCTCATGGACCGATCTGTTGTTCCTAATCACAAGACAAAGGATTGGTAGCGTATCATCCCAAACAAAACACAAAAAATTACTGTTCATATGCAAACTGATTACAGGGGATGGAAGAACAGAGAGATGAAAACAATTGCATAGACAGATCTTTTGTACCTTAGACTGGTGATAATCAGTCCATAACAATTGGGAAGGTAAGAGAGTTCTCAAAGGCAGGAGCCAGCACTTTCATCTTTCTTAGACAACCACAATGTGTGGTTTCGATCAGCAAGCCCACAACTAATGTAGCTCATAAACTTCACTCAACCCAGCTTGGCAAACCTAGCCTCTTTCAAGAAGATCCGTTTCACAACCCCTACTTAACACAACCTGACGGTTTCATTTGGGAGAATAATTTTGGGCTTGCGTATGTGTGGGTTAAGAGCTGCCAATTCCTTCCATTTAGCACCAGTTCCATGAACACGGGATGAGATGCTCCACAGTGTGTCACCAGGCTGTGCCTTAGTTGTTGCTGGGGCAGTAGATTTAGAAGAAGCAGTCTTCGACTTCAGGAACGGATGCTTATTGCTCTTCCCCATTCCATTAGCGAGCAACCAACGGGAACCAGATTGTTGCTGGTTTGAACTTCCCCAGACCTTTCTCTTCCCAGGATCAGTCTTGAGACCAGCAACATGGACTTCAGTAATCTTATACTGGGGAATTTCTTCCACCTCAGATTTCTTTTCTTCTGTCCACTCCTTAATTTTTTCCTTCTTTTTGGACTCGGCTGACTCATCCTCTTCATCCTCATATTTTACTTCAGAAACCTTGAGGTAAATCCTTGGCTTTGGTGGAACAAACACTCTCTCGACCTGAAATAGCGCAAGCATTGGTGCACCGACTGGTTCATAATTCCGCAAAGGATCCCATAGTTGCACCATCAATGCAACTGTGAAGTTATTTCACAAAAGACCACACTTCCTACCAGAGCCTTTGCCACGCCTTCTATCCCCCTTTGACCCTCCACGTATCCAGTCCAAGGAGTTGGCATGATGCGCGGCAAGAATTTTAGAAGTTCTCTCACTAATTTGATCTTCATCATCAAGTTCAGTCCCACATACCCATTGACCTCAATGTAGCAAGCACGCCTAGGACACGGGATCCATTCCAATCTATGACCCTTCCTCCAGCTGCTTCCACTCTCCTTCTCAGCAAGCCTGTTAGGTTATTCAGGGAGTCAATAAGCCATTTTAATCGAAATCCAAGAGATTTAACTCAAGATATGATGCATGACAGGACATAACTATTTTCAATTTAGCTCAAGTAATTTAGTCTGCTACTGATCTAGCATTGGCAACTAATCGAGTATCTACTGTGACAAATGCTATAAAGATGTTGCTCAGGAAAATCTTGCCACCTTTCAAACTGTACCATTTCAATATGAAGATGACTTTACTCGCTTTCATTGGCTGAAGACCTTGTTACTGTTTCAATATCAAAAAATAGACATGTCATTGAAGAAGAGATGGTATAAAAGTATTGGCAAGAGCTTTTTGCGTTCATTTATCAACCTGGTAACATGCCATATTGCGACAGGGTGCCGCTAGCTATCACCCGTTTGTGGTGACTTGAAGTGAATTCAGCAGCGTTCTATCAAAGAATTGCAGAATGAACAAAGCGTGGCTGACCACAAAAGATCACAGGGACGAATTCTAGTTTACTGATTAAACCAACAGGGCAAAATGGGCTTCAGCCTGTCTACATAACCATGAACAAAAAACAAAGAAGGGCAGAGCGTAATAAGTTCCCCTAATCATAGGATGTCAACCCTGCAAAGCATGACCCCAGAGTCAACCTAATCTTAATCAGATATTCTAGGAATATCTTGCACATGCTTTCATATAAAACCAACACCATAAGATAAATTAAGCACCTTTGAAAGAACACCAAGTGAACTTTTGAAGTCTGCGACTTACAGCAACAACATTCCTCGCCGTCTTGCGCAGGGAAGCAGAGCGGAGAAGGAACACAACGACGCAAGCCGAAGAAGCAACGAGCTTTGGGGCAAGGCGGAGGAGCAACGTGCTTTGGGCCAGAGAGCGGAGATGAACCAGCCCCGCAGCCGGTCGGAGAAGTAACGCAACGTCGCAACCTAGAGAGCTGCGAACTCTTACCCAAAATTTTGAATTGAGAAGGAAAGAAAGGAGGGAAGGGAAGCTGCAGCGCGGGGGTGGGGGTGTTCATTCTTCGAAAGGAGGAGAGAGAAAGTGCCATTAATGCGTGCAGCACTGCAGGAAAGTACGAGGAAGAGGAGAAAATAAGATGGAGAGAAGAGAGAGACCGCTGGACAGGTGTCAGAACCGTGAATGGATCGGAGCACAAATGGCTTGATCCTTCCTAGGTAAGCAATATTCTCTCTTTAATGAACTGGTAGCTTGTCGGCATTTCTTGCATCGCAGCCGTTAAATAATGAGTACGATGATCCGCGTAGCACAAACCAACGGCTAAGATTATCAATAACAACAAGTCAACTCCGCGTGAAGCTTCTGGATCATCATCCGACATTTTCACTTTTCAACTGCATATTACAGTAGTAGTTCAAAAAAATAAAAATAAAAACTGCATATTACAGTAACACCGCTTATTAGAGGAGGAAAATCACTCCAAATGATCAACCCGAGCGATTTCAAGTTCGCCCACAAGCAGGGAACAATGCCATCGATCACAAGCCCCGGAAGGAGGTCGCCGTCCCCGCCATCGCATCAACAAGCTTCCTCAGCACTTGAAAGAAGCCACCGAGAGAGGCGGCTCTATGAAGCGTCGCTTGGCGGGTGCGTCGAGTCATTAGCTCAGTTGCTGCAAGAAGACGGACTCATCCTGGCTCGGGCTCCTATCACTTGCGTCGATGAGACTCCATTGCATGTGGCCTGTATGCAAGGTCATGTACATTTTGCCAAGCTTCTTTTGGCTCATAAAAGGGATTTGGCTATGGAGTTGGACTTGCAGGTATGTCGAAGCGAAAACCTTGATTGTGGTTGTTTGATATCCTTTTGTCAGATCAAACTGAACCCAGTCATCCTCACAAACTAGATAATCGGTGGAATACCAACTCTTTTGATTAGGTTTTTGCAAGTTTTAGGCTTTTAGCCATGTGTAAAGTAATTTATAAACTATATTTACATGGAATATCTCTACATATATCAGACTATCTTGCTTGTCAAATTAGATTTTGCACATGTAATATAGCATTTTCTTTTCCAGTTTTCATGATCTTTTTGAGAAATCAAACCCATCATATATCTCAGGAAATTAACAAAATTCTGACAAAAATTAAGTCATAGATTTCTAGGTTAATTCAGCCTAAAAGATCTTACAGACACCAATTAATTTGAGTAGCTTGGTCTATTTGATTTGAAAATGCGATGTATATAAATCATATGAACGTGTCCCTCAATAAGAATGCTCCATAGCTAAGCACTTCACTTTTGCAGTGACATACGCCTCTTCACTGGGCATCTGTGAACGGATACATTGAAATAGCGAGGGAATTGTTACAATCAGACCCCCTTGCATGCCTTGTCCATGATGAAGATGGGTGGACCCCACTTCATCTAGCCATGATGAAGGGCCGAAGCAACATCGTGATAGAGCTGGTGAAGGCGAGACCGGAGGCGGCTGAGCACAGGCTGAGCCACGGCCCAACCGCTCTCCATCTAGGAGTGAGTCATAATCGTTTGGAGGCTCTAAAGGTCCTAGTAGAGACAGTGAGAGATGGTGATTTGGTGAAAGCTCAGGATGATGAGGGTAATACCATTTTGCATTTGGCCGTAGCAAACAAGCAAATAGAGGTAATCCTTTTTGCTTCGAATTGCTTCAAAATTGTGACGACCTCATATATCGCATTCCAATTGAACATTTTGTGAGATAAAATCCAACTCGTTCTCATTTTTCTATAGACTCAAGCTTTCTGCATTCAAACTTTAGTGGGTTTATCAATTGAAGTAACTTATAGGAAATATCTTTGTTTGTTGTTTCTTTTATAACTGATAAGAAGCTCATCTTTTTGTGCAGACAGTGAAATATCTACTTCAAAGAAGCGAAGTGGATGTGAACACAATGAATAGAAATGGCTTCTCTGCTCTAGATACAGTGGAATATTTTCCGAAGGATTTCAAAGTCATTGAATTGAGAGAACTGTTAGTAAATGCTGGAGCTCTGAGAGCCATAAGATTCCCTGCATCGACAACTCACCAAGCAATTGTTGATAACACAAATGAGGAGAATTCAGTTGTTACAGTTGACCTAGCATCTATAGCACCTCTCTCCACCAATACTCCTCCGGTAGAGGCGGTTCCACCACCGTCTTTGGCAGGTGAAATCGGGAAGCAAGAAGAAGACAAACACAAGAAATGGATCAAGAAGAAGCGCGATTCTCTGATGGTAATGCTTTAGCTAGATGCCTTGGAGTATTTGCTAATAGCTTAGATCAGATAAATCATGTTATTGCAATTAACATCATAGCTCACTGCTAATTAATTTAAACTTTCTGTTTGTTTCATGAAAAATAGATGATTTAGAAAATATGTTTCTAAAAATAATCATTTGTATTGCTTAAAATAAATAGTTATGCTTTGTTAAAAAGGTTTTATACATATGTACTAAATTGCTCGTAACTAAATAGCTATGTAGAGAAAGAAGATGAGTAGTTACAATAATAGATGGCTTATGATTAAAAAGAAAAAAAAAACATAGGGCATTATAATTTCACCAAAAAAAAAAAAAAACAAAGGGTATTCTAAGAACTCTAATAGTGAGAAGAGATGAAACAAGTTGATGAATATTTAAGAAAGTAATGGCACTCAAGAAAATCTAAATGTGAAGCAGTTGGGTGATTTTCTTTAAATATCTATACTAATACATAAAGTAAAGAGGATTTCTAAAAGACTCAATCTTTTGTCTTCTCAAAATATTCTCAACAACTTGGGATCTGTTTGGTAACCATTTTGTTTTCAGGAACAATTTTTACTTAGGAATGATTTTTCTTTTTTGTTCCTTCAACAAGTTTATGAGTATTTAAAGACATCTAGTAACTATCCAAAATTTCTATTTCTGATATAGAATTGCATTTGGTAAGAGTTTAAATTCTTTTGTGATCTAGAATTTCTTTTAATTTTTTAATAATTTTATTATATTTTTCTCTCTTTTTCTTTTCTTTTTTTCCTTTTTCTTCTTCTCCTTCTTCCTCTTTGGCTTGTTGCCACCGACCGGCTAGACGAGGCCGGCAATCTCGTTGGAACGTCACCAACCCCTAGCAAGGCCAAGCATTGCTAGCCGAGCCTCATCGGCGGCTAGGCGAGCTCGGCCTCACTCAGATCTTTGCCGCCCTCACGGTGGCCTAGTGAGGGCGAGCCTCATCGGCAGCTGGAATATAAGTGTGTTTTACTTTCCTCACGTTTAGTTATTAGATTTTGATTTTCTTTCTAACAACAATAGCAACCTTTATAAAAAGACATTCAAATTTCGAAATATCTTCATTTTTTTTCTCATATATGTATATATTCATAGACTTAGTTTTTTCATAATTTAATCCATGAGCTCTATTTCTGTAGAGAGCTCGCTACAATTTTCTAGTATTTACATAAATATAGGAAAAGCCATCAATTGAATTTGTGCATGTTGGAATGACTAACTTTGACTCGATGATCTTCGTATGTACAAATATAGTCGAAACACTATTTATTCATTCACAATCTAAAACTTTCTTCCACGTCAAGACAAATAACTGCCACCGTGATCGCAGCCATGGCTTACCAAGCCGGCATTAGCCCTCCCGGCGGCGTGTGGGACAACGATCAGAAAGACAACAGCACCATCTTATACTACGCAGGAACACCGATAATGGCTGCAAACGATCCGAAGGGTTACCCAATGTTACGGACAGACAACACCATCTCTTTTCTTGCATCCCTTAGCACGATCTTCTTGCTCATAAGTGGCTTCCCTTGGGGAAGAAGGTTCGATGCGGATTCCCGACGGCCACAATGTGGGTGACCATCATTTTCACGGCGCTGACTTACCTCCAGTCCATGCTAGCCTTCTTGAACGTGCAGAAGGAATTTGAAGACACGTGGTCGACCAAAGCGGCTAGCCCACCCACCCAAGCAACCACCCAATCACCGATCCCAGGGGCTGAGGTCTTCATGTATGTTTGGCTCTGTGCTGTAGCCGTTCTTTTTCTAGTTCACATCGTTCGATACCTCGTGATCGTCCTCCGAAAGATCCGCAAAAGCTCAAGAAGTCGATATTAGGACGTGTGAGTGGGTGCAGATCTAGGGGCAATATCAAGATCTAGTGTATTCATCTGGTGGGACAAAGGATTACTGCATAGTCTGATGGGAGAACGGTAATAATTCGAACAATATCGAATCAACGCAGCGGAATAAAATATTCTCCCCTCTTGTGTAAACCTAATAGGAATCGATATAGTAGAGTAAAATAAATACCAAGCACGCGAACACAAGACGATTTTTTTTACGTGGAAAACCTCCTCGATGTGAGGAGATAAAAAACCACAGAACCGGAGTCTACCTGAAAATCTTCACTATCGATAAAATTGTTATTCTCTAGCAAATACTAGAGGTACATAGTAGCAAACACCTCAAGAACATAATTCTTGGCAATACACATGAACTTCACAAGAGATCAAGGATAAATCTGACCAAAAACGCAGGTTTTGATCAATCCACGAAAAAACCTGATGTAGGGAGCTTCAAACGAAAATCAAACCGTCCAGATTCGAGAAAATTGCGCCACGAACATGCTGACAAAATTTCAGCTCAATCGGACCACAAATCGACCTCCGACGCCAGCTTGATGTAAATCAGATATTACCTCAAACTCCAGATTTTTTGCTTTCTCTTTTTCTCTTGTTACTGTTTCATTTTCTGCTGCTACCTCTTTATATAGACAGTGAGAAACCTTATTTCCTCATATAACTTATTATATGGGCTCAAGCCCTTTTTGGGCTTGCAACTCATTGGGTCTCCTCCACATAGGAGTAAACCCAGCTAACAAATCTCCCCCTCACGACAATGTGGAGGGATTCACCATCCCTGCTATCAAACGTCAATGTTCAAGCTTCTCTCTTGATAGAGTCTTCGTCATCATATCAGAGCCATTATGATCTGTATGAATTTTCTCAAGTCCCAACAACTTTTTATCTAGAACATCCCTTATCCAATGATATCTAACATCAATATGTTTCGATCTAGAATGAAAAGATGAATTCTTACCAAGATGAATTGCGCTTTGATTATCACAAATTAACACATACCTCTTTTGCTTGAACCCAAGTTCTTCTAAGAACTTCTTCATCCATAGCATCTCTTTACTAGCTTCAGTCGCTGCAATAAATTCAGCTTTGGTTGTAGAAAGTGCAACACACTTCTGCAATCTTGACTTCCATGACACAGCTCCACCCGCAAAAGAAATCAAATAACCAAGTAGATTTACGAGTATCAATATCTCCCGCCAAGTCGGAATCGTATCCAACTAACTCAAGTTTCCCGGTCCCGAAACTGAGTTTCAAATTTAAAGTTCCCCGAAGATACCTCATAATCCACTTCACTGCATTCCAGTGCTCTCTGCCTGGATTTGACAAATAGCAACTAATAACGCCAACTGCATGCACCAAGTCTGGATATGTACATACCATTGCATACATTAAGCTTCCTACAGCTGAAGCATATGGAATGCTTTCCATATCTTTCTTCTCTTTATCAGTCGTAGGACTTTGCATCATATTTAACTTAAAGTGGGCAGCAAGAGGAGTACAAACCACTTTAGCCTTGTCTATGTAAAATTTTTGAAGGATCTTCTCGATATATTTCTCTTGCGACAAAAATAACTTCTTAGCATCTCTGTCTCGGGTAATTCTAATGCCAAGAATCTGCCGCCGAGCCCAAGTCTTTCATGGCAAAAGACTTGCTCAATCAAGTTTCTTTAATAACTCAATTCTTGAAACATTCCTGCCAACAATCAGCATATCATCAACATAAAGCAAGAGAATAATAAAGTCATCATCAGAACATTTTTGGACAAACACACAGCTATCCGAGGAGGTCTTCTTATAGCCCTGTTCTGTCATAACTGACGCAAATTTCTTATACCACTGTCTCGGTGCTTGTTTTATGCCATAGAGACTTTTCTTCAATTTGCACACATAATCCTCTTTCACTTTCACTTTGAAACCCTCAGGTTGTTCCATGTATATCTCTTCCTCCAAGTCACCATGTAGGAAGGCCATTTTAACATCCATTTGCTCAATTTCTAAATCTAGGCTAGCTGCCAAGCCTAGTACCACATGGATAGAAGACATTTTCACTACAGGAGAAAATATATCATCAAAATCAATACATTTTCTCTGACCGAATCCCTTAACAACCAATCTAGCTTTGTACCGTGGTTGTAAAGTATGTTCATCTTGCTTCAACCCATATACCCACTTGTTCTTCAAAGCTCTTTTACCTTTAGGTAACTTCACCAATTCAAAAGTATGATTATCATAAAGTGACTGCATCTCATCTCGCATAGCATCGAACCAATTGCTTTTGTACTCATCTTTTATTGCTTTTGCATAACACTCTGGTTCACCTGCATCAGTCAATAATACATACTCATCTTCAGAATACCTGGTGGAAGGTCGTCGGTCTCTAATGGATCTCCGGACTGGAACATCCAGTGGAACATCTAATTGAGCCTCTGGTTTATGAATAATATTATCTATTTCAACATGTTCAGGAACATGTGCGTTATTTGGAACATTGACTTCCTGCTGCTCTTCATCAACCTGTGTAGGAATATTTGTAAGAGGAACTGGATCTAAATCAACCAGATTATCACTAACTTGTGGTGCTGAAATCATCTTCGATTTCTCAATATCCTCTATTGTTTGATCTTCCATAAACACAACGTCTCTGCTTCAATTTTCTTTTCAAGTGGATCATAAAATTTGTAGCCAAGCATATCCTGTCCATAACCAATAAATATGCACTGTCGTGTTTTCACATCAAGTTTAGACCTCTCATCTTTGGGAATATGCACAAATGCTTTGCACCCAAATACACGCAAATAATCATAAGAAACTTCTTTGCATGTCCAAACTCTATTAGGAACATCAAACTCTAAAGGAACGCATGGAGTAAGATTTAATACATGCACAACTATACTTAAAGCTTCACCCCAAAAGGATCCAGATAGCTTTGACTGTGAAAGTAAGCATCTTACCCTTTCAATCAATGTTCTGTTCATTCTCTCAGCTAAGCCATTTAACTGAGGCGTCTTGGGAGGTGTCTTTTGATGTCGAATACCTTGGTGTTTGCAGTATTCATCAAAAGGTCCAATATACTCTCCCCCGTTATCAGTTCTGATGCATTTCAATTTCTTTCCAGTCTGTCTCTCAACTGAAGCCTGAAATTGCTTAAAAGCATCTAACACTTGATTTTTAGTTTTCAAGGTATAAATCCAAATTAGTTTTCAAGGTATAAATCCAAATTTTCCTTGAAAAATCATCTATGAAGGTAACAAAATAAAGAGAGCCACCAAGTGATTTTGTTTTCATAGGACCACAAACATCATAATGCACTAAATCCAGTATACTTGACTTTCTTGAAGGAGGGGAGCTTTTAAATGCAACTCTGTTCTGTTTTCCTGCTAAACAGTGAGCACACTTCTTTAGCGCTGAACTTTTCAATCCTGGAAGGAGCTTCTTCTTGGCCAATATTGACAAACCCTTCTCATTGATGTGACTGAGCCTCTTATGCCATAACTCAGCTGCATCTTCGCTATCTACTGCATTAATTTTATCTGTAGACAATTTTGCCTGCATTATGTATAACAAAGAATATTTTTCACCTCTAGCCACAACAAGAGAACCTTTGGTGAGCTTCCATTAACCATTACTAAAGGTGCTGCAATACCCCTCATCATCCAACTTGCCTGTAGAAATCAAATTCAAGTGGATATCAGGTATATGTTTAACATTATTCAATATTAATCTTGTGCCATTGCTGGTTTCTAGGCACACATCACCGATGCCTACAGCTTGAGCTAGTCCATTGTTTCCCATCTTCACAGATCCAAAGTCACCTGACCTGTATGATGTAAAGAAATCCCTACGAGATGTAGCATGAACGGATGCACCACTATCAATTACCCAACTAGTCTCATGAGAAACAAAATTCACCACATCACCATCAAAAATAGTGAGAAAGTCTTCTTTAAGTGCAGCGACACAATTGTCATCACTGTCATTATCACTTATCTTCTCTTTACCTTTCTCCTTTTGTTTCTCCCTTTTTAACTGGCGACAAAATCTTTGAATATGTCCCTTCCGATGACAATAATGGCACTCAACATTAGCAAATTTATTATACTTACCTCTGCTTTTGTCTCGACTTTTATCTTTATTTCTCTGACCTCGAGACTCACTTCTCCCCCTTTTCTCAACAACCAAGGCATCAGAATGTGAAGAGGACGATCCCTGTGTCTTCCTTCTCATCTCTTCATTCAAAATACTATTCTTGGCTAAATCCATGGTAATTGTACCATCCGGGGCAGAGTTAGACAAAGATGTTCGGAACGTCTCCCATGAGTCCGGCAAAGTACCAAGCAACCATAGTGCTTGTATCTCATCATCAAACTTGATTCCCATCGCAGCCAACGATTTATAATTCCTTGAAAAGAATTTAAATGATCGAGTCAAACGAGTACCATCATGATATCTCGAGCCATCATCTGTTTTATCAAAAATAACTTATTATTCCCGTCTTTCGAGCATATAACTGTTCGAGCTTATCCCATAAATTGCGTGCATGTGTTTCCTCAATAATATGGTTCAAAACATTATCATCTAACCACTGCCTGATATAACCACACACTTGACGATGAAATATAGACCATTCAACGTCAGTTTTATTCTCTGGTTTCTCCTCAGCAAATACAGGCAAATAAAAATCTTTCACATATAAAAGATCTTCCATCTTCCATTTCCAGATATGATAATTCGAACCATTCAGTATAACCATTCTACTCGTATTCGTTTCCATTGTTTAACACAAGGCAGAAAAATCAAGCAATAACCTGATGCTCTGATACCACTCTGATGGGAGAACAGTAATAATTCGAACAATATCGAATCAATGCAGCGGAATAAAATAATCTCCCATCTTGTGTAAACCTAATAGGAATCGATATAGTAGAGTAAAATAAATACCAAGCACGCGAACACAAGACGATTTTTTTTATGTGGAAAACCTCCTCGATGTGAGGAGATAAAAAACCACGGGACCGGAGTCCACCTGAAAATCTTCACTATCAATAAAATTGTTCTTCTCTAGCAAATACTAGAGGTACATAGTAGCAAACATCTCAAGAACATAATTCTTGGCAATACACATGAACTTCACAAGAGATCAAGGATAAATCTGACCAAAAACGCAGGTTTTGATCAATCCACGAAAAAACCTGATGTAGGGAGCTTCAAACGAAAATCAAACCGTCCAGATTCGAGAAAATTGCGCCACGAACATGCTGACAAAATTTCAGCTCAATCGGACCATAAATCGACCTCCGACGCCAGCTTGATGTAAATCGATATTACCCCAAACCCATTTTCGTTTCTCTTTTCTTTTTATTCATTCGTTTCCTTTTCTCGTCGCTACCTCTTTATATAGATAGTGAGAAACCCTATTTCCTCATATAACTTATTATATGGGCTCAAGCCCTTTTTGGGCTTGCAACTCATTGGGTCTCCTCCATATAGGAGTGAACCCAGCTAACATAGTCTTGATGCCTGTGTTCTTTCTAACTTAATCCCTATGTCATAAGATCATTCTGAGTACTGCTAGTTGTGCAAACGATTTAATGAGACTAAAACCAAACGCAGGGTCCATCTTGCATTATTCTCGAGCTCTCCTCAGTAGAGATGTCTCGCCCTAATAGCCGAATCTTTCTAAAGAGAATGGGAAGGCCTGGCTACAAAGTAATCTGATCTACTCCTATGTATGCCGCAAATTAGTAGGTAAAAGCAACACTGGGCCATTCCATGATTTGTCTCCCACAGCTTCAACACTCTTTCCAATCACACCAAACAACCGAACCCACCTACCTCAAAAGCATCCACACTTCTTTTATGCTTCCTTCATATTCTTCTCCAATGCTGATAGATGTCCAAAAGCCATCTGATCAAAGCTAGTGAGCCTCTCTGGCTGGTCAATTTCAAACCCATGGCACCAAACCATGATGCAGTCACACCATTTACATGAACTTCTTACACGATCCTTCCTGCCTAATTTTAAGAAGTGATACACAGATTTCACAGAAAACACTCCATTATTATTCGCAGGCCGTGCAAGCTGATCCTCCCTCAAAGGTCGGGATCGAAGCAGCGCTAGTTTCATATGTAATGTTCACATACCAGAACGTGTGCTTCTTTTAAAACAACATTCAAGATCTGATATTATAACTGCTTGCCAAAGGATCTTTTCTTCTTTATATAGACAAGTAGAGTAGGGACAAGGTAGAAACGGAACCCAAAATCTCATGGACCGATCTGTTGTTCCTAATCACAAGACAAAGGATTGGTAGCGTATCATCCCAAACAAAACACAAAAAATTACTGTTCATATGCAAACTGATTACAGGGGATGGAAGAACAAAGAGATGAAAACAATTGCATAGACAGATCGTTTGTACCTTAGATTGGTGATAATCAGTCTATAACAATTGGGAAGGCAAGAGAGTTCTCAAGGGCAGGAGCCAGTACTTTCATCTGTCTTAGACAACCACAATGTGTGGTTTCGATCAGCAAGCCCATAACTAACGCAGCTCATGAACTTCACTCAACCCACCTTGGCAAACCAAGCCTCTTTCAAGAAGATCCGTTTCACAACCCCAACTTAACGCAACCTGATGGTTTCGTTTGGGAGAATAATATTGGGATTGCGTATGTGTGGGTTAAGAGCCGCCAATTCCTTCCGTTTAGCACCAGTTCCATGAACACGGGATGAGATGCTCCACAATGTGTCACCAGGCTGTGCCTTAGTTGTTGCTGGGGCAGTAGATTTAGAAGAAGCAGTCTTCGACTTCAGGAACGGATGCTTATTGCTCTTTCCCATTCCATTAGCGAGCAACCAACAGGAACCAGATTGTCGCTGGTTTGAACTTCCCCAGACCTTTCTCTTCCCAGGATCAAATATGTTTAATTAATTCTAGATTATAATTATTTTACGCATGGTTGTGATACCCATGCCGTGCATCTACGACGACGTGGGATTTATAGATTTTATATGAAATGAGAGATTAGAAGAGTTTAAGATTAAACCGTCATCTTCTAATAATTTAGATATGTCAAAATGGGACATAGACTCATTTTTTAACTATATTTGATGGGTTGAGTTATTATATGAACTAGTTATATTTACTATGGGTTTAGAATGGTAAAACTTATAATAATATAAGTGTTAAATAGATTCACAACTTATTTAGATCTATTTCATATCTATGACTTTCTTTTTATTCTCTCGCTCTCACTTGATCTCACACTCGCTCACTCTTTACTCTCACTTTAGTTTGTGTATGAGTTTTTCTTTTTTTTTTAAAAAAAAAAATTAGTTAAATACAGAAGCGTTTTAGCAATATATGTCGTGTCGTTCATAGGTCACTAGATTGTATTACACGAAAATATGTCAAAGCGTGTTAAATAAATCAATTTAAATTGGATCATTTTTTACCCTACTCATTATTTTGATGAGTCTGTAATAATTTAATGTTTTGCATGGTTCAACATGCAATGTTTAACTAATTGTGGATTAGAGTCAGTTTTACGCATGGTTTACACATGCCGTGCGTCCACAATGACGTGAGATCTACGAAAATTTATGAACAGAGTGAGAGGAGTTATAGAAGAAGTTAAGGACTATTTGTTCGTACGTAAACGAAAATGGCCAAATTGAAAGGTCAACGCGATCTTGGGGAAACAAATGAAAAGGTCGAGACCGTTGACCGGGTAACGAAACCGCGCCCCCGCTTCGTTTTTGACCCGCCGGGGGGGATCGTACGACAGCCTGCGAGACCAAACCCGCGCGTGGCCCCACTCGCTGAGCAGTCCCCCTAAGTTGAAATCATTAATTAATAAAAATATTTTTTACTAATAATAGTAATCTATAATTAAATATTTTTGTGAACAATAAAAATACATTTTAATTTATTCATTTTTATAAATGAAATGAACAATCATTTTTAAGAAAATATTTTTCGAACCGTTCATTTTTTTGCGAAATAAATAGAAAGCTTAATACACTATGTCAAATCCCCAAGCCCGAGGTCTCAAGTTTGTCCGAGCATATCATGTTTATAGAGACGAAGGCAAGCTGCAGTGCAGCTTGAAGGTGTGACAATTTGCCGCTGGCAAGAACAGGGCAAGCACGAAAGTTGGGTTAGGAGGTGGCCGTACATAGAGAAGGATGGAGGGAGCAAAAAAAAAAAAAATGGCCCTAATTAGGGTTTCGTAATACTTCAGATTGAGTGCAGCTGGGATTAAAGTTAAGTGGACCCATGTCGCAATCTCAATATGAAGACTGCGAGCGGATACAGTAGGGGACAGCAAATCATGCGCCCGCTCCGAGCTGCCTACGACTCGCGAACTCGCGGCAACCAATTGGCACGCCGTCGACTTTGGCGACGTGTTCTTTACGGGAGTCGCCGGAAATCTCTTTTGCTTTCGGCAAATCCGCACAGCTCATCGCGAACTTAAAATATAATATAAGGTACGAGTCCCATGCATTGTTTATATAAAAGAGGAAAACCCATGCAAGTGAAAAGCACTTCTCCCAATCGATTCACACGTCTTTTCTTGTTCACGTGCAAAAGGGGTTTGCCTGCCCTCCTTTTCGATCCGAGTCTTGCGGGATAAGATGACATTCTCGAGAAATGCATACGCAATATTATCCGAATAATAATATACTTTTTGGGGTTCAACGCGTGGAATATAATGAGGCAATATTTTAAAAGGGTAAAAAAGAAATATACCTTTTTTTTTTTAATATTAGGATCTCAAGAAGGTCACTTGTGTTTTAAATTTGAAATTATATCATTGTTACGAGCAACGTGAAAAAAATTATGGAATTATAAAAAGAAACTTGTTTAGTATTCACTTTAATAGAAAACTTTATTACCACTTCAAGCAATTGATGCGATCGTAAGAATTTCTTCCACACAATGTGAATCGTACGTATAAATTGATTAAACATAACCAAAATTGAATAATTGTAAAGAAGATATACTTTTTCTACTTCCCGATATATGCTCTAATAAAGCTACATTCGCTTTTACTCTGGGTTTTAGCCATCGGAAATGCAAAATGAAAAAAAGAGAAAAAAAATTCCCAATTAAACATAAATCGCATTTTTGAACATGTCCGCCTGTCCAGTGGTATCGACGTGCAAATGGTTATGTGTATTGAATCGGACTACCGATCAAGTTTGATTAAATTGGTTATATCAGCACAATAATGATTAAACCAAGGGGGCCAGAGGGACATGTCCGAATCGATATTTTGGATCTATATCATGGCTCTGTGGACCAAGCCAAATGCCAAGTTCCCTTCCATGCAAACTCACTTCCCCCGACGTCGTGAGAGTGATTGACCAAGCTCTTAATTAGCCTTACAGCTAAGCACGTTAAAACTGCAATAACAAATTATTTCGTAGAAAATGAATAATTTGAAAATTATTTTTTTAAAAGATAATCGCTTGCAAAAGAAAAATGAATAAATGAAAAGTATCTTCATTATCCGAGAAAAAGTTGAACATAAATTGTTATCCATAATGAAAATAATTTTTATTATATTATTTCAAAACAATACAAGTGATAAGTTTTTACAAAGATATTTTCCAAATCATTTCTTTTCTGCAAAGCAAACGAATCCTTTTAGAATCACTTAAATACAAGATTTTGTATTCAAATAATTTTATTTTATATATGTGACATCAAGCACAGAAATTACCCATGATACTCTTGAATATGTCTATTTAAAGGAGCCCCAGCACCTAGTCCCCACTGCTCAGTGCCCGCAGCAAAATCATTTATGCTCATCTTGGAGAGGTAGATGCATCGATTTCAATGTGATGTTGATCTTTCTATTTTCCCCTCAATCTTTGCTTTTGGCGAGAAAAATGCCAAAGAGCATCGTCTTGATAATTTGTTCATTAAATGTGCCTTAAAGATTTTATATTTCTTATTTGAAGCAAGAGACTTTAACATGATGTATAAAAACTCTTCCATTTTCAAAAGTGTCTTGAGAAGTATGATTTCCGCTTTTAGTTATTTTAACTCATGCGCCGGGATACCCGTTATTAAGATCCTTCTACCAAATTAAATTACATATGGACCTCGTGAGACAAGACATGTGGCAATCTTGCCACGCCTCAATGAAGAATTGTGCCGATTGCTCTGAATTGACTTCTACTCTTTGTGTATCATTTGTTTACACTCATAATCTGTGGCGTGTAAATTTTGAGCTTTTTACAAGTCTAAACAGTATAATTTTTTTTATAAAATGGCAATTTGACGCAAAAGTTCACATATACCTTTTTCAAAAATTTTAAATTAAAATAATACTTTAAATTTTGGCGGAAAAACAAAATGCTTTTTGCTAAAACACAAACAAGTCAGTCCCTTTTGTCGCGACCTACCCTGAAGGAGAGGGAATAGGTTTAGGGGTATCGCCTAAATGACGAACTTAAGGCCCATGATTAGGCGTGGGCTCTCCTAAACCCATACCTCGCGTGACATTGGGGTATTCTTAAGAATTTCGCAAAAAGGAGTCACCACTGGCCTATTAGGGTCGGCTAGAAACCAAGTGAGGCACGGAAGTATGCCACACTTCTTACGCAACCAGAGAATTTAGGATCGAGGACTTAGTTACACTAATTGACCAATTAGTGCCATTTCGGTACCTAATCTTGTTCATTTTAAAAGAAAATATTTTTGTCAGGCAGTTTGGATTGATTTTATACCTATCCACTAACATATAAGGTGATTATGCGGGTGCACAATCATTAAAATAATAATCACAGCTACCAAGATTCTAATTGCAGTAAAATTGAACAAGTGCAATTAAATATAATTAAATATGCAAATTAAATACGCGATATAATCAATGTGCAAGCAAATAAAAGCCTAATTATACTAAGAAGGCAAAACATGGCAATTTCCAACCAAACCTTACATTTTTAAATTTCGAAATTTTTAATTTTTTTTAAAAATTATATATTTTATTTTTTTAAAAATAATATTATAATATTATAATATTATAATATATTTAAAACGACCCGGGTCGGATCCCCGGGTTGGGTCCGACCTGGTTCATTGAAAAGGGCCCGAGCCCGGATTGGATCGGGTTAGACGGCCCGAACCCGGACCAAACTGGGCCACGCAACCCAAGCCGGCGGAAACCTAGCTAGGCTGGGCTTGCACATCAGGCCCAATTCGGTCTAATTTTTTTTCAAAAAAAGGAAGCGCACAAGCCCACGTACGAAAACAGCCCAAACCCGGCCCTAATATCCGGCCCGGATTGTTCAAAACCCTACCCGGTTCGCGACCCGTGCCCGACCCGATTTTTGGCAGAAAATCTACTCGGCCGCGACCCGATGGACGTCCCTCTCTTTGCTCGCAGCTGAGGTGTCGCTAGGCGGACGGACGGCAGCGGCGGGCGACAGGTGACGGTGAAGTGGAGGATGACGGCATTAGAGGTTAAACAGTGGTGCTAGGCTGGTGTTGCGAAGGGGTTGGATCCCGCGATGGCTCGACACGGCAGGGACAGGATCGACAGCAGTCGTTGGGATGGGCGGTTGCTGGGTTGGTGCTACGATGGGGTAGTTGGTGACTGAATGACAGCGGCGACCATCTTGGCAGCAGTCTGATGCGTCGACAGCGTCGGGGACGCCGCTCGACAGGGATCTAGTGCGGCGATGACATCGGGGATGGCGACCGCACGGCTCGAGGGACGGCGTCTGGCCAGGGGGTTGTGTCGTGGACGGCAACGACACGGCAAGGACCCAGACACAGCGACAATCGTCGGGGATGGCGGAATGGCAGCGACAAGCGACGACAAAGCAGCCTTGTCTCCCAGATCTAATCAGATCTGGGCTCGCTTGGCGTCTCTCCTTCTCTGGCTTACTCACCGCCGGAGATCTCTCCAGCGGAGGTCGTGTGAACTCCCGTCTTTCTCCTCCGTCTCTGTTATCTCCCGGTAGTGCTCTCTGCTTCTCGGTTTCTCATGGTGCTTGTGTTCTTTCGCTTCTACCTCCCCCCGTTTCTCTCCCTTTTTGTTCCCTTTTCTTATGCAGGTTGTCGCGCGAAGACCCTTGCCGTGCCAGTTGCCGGTCGGGCTGCTCCCAACTCACAGATCATGCCGCTCGCCTGCCACCTCGATCCCCTGCTCCTCTGTCGTTGTTTTCTGCAAGTCTTCGCGCAAGACAGGCAGGAGGAGAAGACAGGCTAGGCGCGGGCATAGCTAAACGGGAAAGGAGGATGGGCCGGGCTGGTGGGCCGCGCGAGGGAGAAAAGAAAAGGAAAGATGGGCCGCGCATGGGGGAAGAAGCTAGGCCACAGGGGAAAAAAGAGAGAGTAAAGAGATGGGCCGTGCCCAAGCCTGCATGAGGGAAGAAGAAAAAGAGGCGGGCCGATCTAAGGTCGGATCCGGCCCGACCCGGCCTCTCTTAGATTTTTTTTTTTTTTTTTTGCGACTATTTCCTAACTTTTAATGCTAGTAAGTCTTAAGTGAAATTGCGAAATTTAGGTGTCAACATTTTTGCTCATTATTTTTTATTTAATCAAATATTGCGGCTCACACGCTTCAAATACTTTTTAGTCCAAGATGCTTGAAACTATTACAGTGAAATGTGGATATACATATAATTTTTCCATAATTTTTGAAAATTCAGATAATTTATTAGATTTTGATCAAAATTGAAAAAATACCTATTGCTTTGGCATTTCAAGTTACACATAAATATTCCGGATCACTATTAAGTGCTTTATAATCTTAAATTGTCGAACTTAGTGCTATTTAAAAACGGCGTACAAAATCAGTAGGAAAACTCCAATAAGGGCATGTCGCAACCTAAATTTCAAATGCACCACCTATGGTTTAGGCTAATGGACTATTAAATTTTAAACTTAGCTCGAGTTCTCCCAAGCCCATACCAATTCGCAACTTAGGTTCAAGTTTTTAACATGCAAATAGATTTTATCTAGAAGTCACTACTAATTAGTTTATGGTAGGTCGATTAGACACCTAAGTAAAATAATGAGAGAATTATTTTACTCACACGAACTAGAGATTTTGAATACAGGGACTTTGTTACACTAGATTTCTCTAATGCCCTTTCGGTATTTTTTTTCAAAATATTTTTGCAGGCAGTTAAGATTTATTTTAGCCTAAATTACTATCATGTAAATATGATGACCACATAGATACTCATCCACGATTAAACATAATAATAATAATAATAATAATAATAATAATAATAATAATAATAATAATAATAATAATAATAATAATAATAATAATAATAATAAATAAATAAATAAATAAATAAATAAATAAATAAATTGCATCAAAAGAATTAAACACACAAAGCAAGCAATTATTTTTTTAGGTTTTCTTGAAATTAGAATTTTATCATAGCATTTTAACTACATTACCTAATTTTACTAACAAACAAATTCTAATTAAATGAACCTATTATGAAAACTAATTAAAATGCACCTAATATTTTTTTTATTTTTTTTATTGAAATTCGAAATTAATAAAAACCCTAATTAAATTATATAAAATAAATAATTTTCTAATTTATTTTAGGGATTAATTTGACTTAAACCCTATCCTATCTTAGAAAACTATTTTTTTAGAAAAATGAGATTATCAAGATGTACAAACATTATTTAAAAGTCCATCTATAAAAAATCAATCCTAATCTATTCCAAAAATTATCCAAAAGTGCAATCGTAATTTACTAAACTAACACACTCCGATGAAAGATTTGATTTTTTGATTTTTGATTTTTTTTAGTGTTTTTCCAAGACAAGCAATTATCAGATAAACATTGTATCTAAACTAATCAAGATATTCATCAAATAAATGATTAAAATAATCAAAAAAATAATCCGTTGTCTCATGGATCAAATTAACGATTATCGTAACCCTAAATATCACAACATATAAGAGAGTTCAAAATAATTAAAAATTTGATCCGAAGTCTTTCGACTAAATTAATAATTATAATGATTTAATAATCAAAACACTATCAAAATGCCTCAAAAATTAATATAATTAAAAAATAATCTGACGTCTTACGGATCAAATTAATAATTACAATAATCTTGGGCAAAACCCTTGCGGATAATGTCTACAAGATTCATGAAATGAATATTGACATCTAATGTTCCAATTTAAATAACTAAACTTAAAAAGAATAAATAAAGTAAAATAAAATGAATAAAAAAATAAAAATAAACTACCTAAGGGGACTCAGGAAAACAGCAGCGTGATGGAAGTAGGCGCGGGCGGCCCAGCAGCAGCGATGGGCGAGCAGGTCGCAGGCGGTGGCGGCGCGGGCTGAGGCGCGGTGGCGGAGCTGTGGACGTCGCTGGTGGCGGGCGGAGGGCAGCACAGCGACCCGCAGAGGACGGGCGGAGGAGGCGCGGGCGCGGCGACGGCGTCGGGCGGAGCAGGGACAGTGGCGCGGCGTCGGACGGAGGCAGAGGTGGCGACGGAGGTGGTGCGGGGTCAACGGCGGAGCTCAGGCGCGAGCGTTGCTGAGGGCAGGCGGACGGAGAAGCTCGGGTGCTCGCGGCGGAGGTGCAGGCACGGGCGTCGGGTCGAGCAGCGAGGGGACTCGCAGGCGTTGCAAGTCGCAGGTTGTTGCACGGCGGTGCTCGCGGGTGCTGGTGCGCGGAGCAGTGGCGGATGTCGAGGCAGCGCAGTGGCGCGGAGGGGCGGCAACCGGCGCGGAAAGAGACGGACGCCGGACAGTCAGAGGCACGGCGCGGCGCTGGCTACAGGCGTCGGGCAGAGGGGGCGTCGGGCGCTGGTGTCGAGCGGTCAGAGACGCAGCAGCAGCGGCGAGCAGGCAGAGGTGGCGCGGCGCTGGCGTCGGCAGAGGCGTGTTCGGAGCGGGGCTCAGGCGGAGGGAGACGCGGGTCGGTGCCGCAGGGGTCGTGGATGGCGACCAGCGGGGAACGGGTGATGGCGGAGGCGCGCTGGGTCGCGGGCGGAAGGCAGGTGATGCTCTGGTGCGGCAGAGAGCAGCGGCGTCGTGGGTTGCTGCAGGGGCACGGATGCGGGAGGCGTGGCGACCGACACGGCAGAGCGGGCGGTGACGGAGGCGGCGAGTGCAGGGGCTCGACCACCAGCAGCGGAAGGGCTCCCGAAGAAGAAGAACAGTGCACTGTTCTGCTTTCTTTTTTTCGTTTGTGTTTTTTTCTCTCACGTCCCCTCCCTGCTGTCTACCGCACGTCCCCTCTCTGCACACTTCGAAAATCAAAAACCCCCCCTTTTCTTCTATTAACTTTGATCCTAAATAAAGAAAATGAAAGTAGGAAAAGAAGCCCCCCACAAACGACAAGAATTTTGATCCGTTTGGGTTGTTTTCTTTTTTCTCCTATTTTTCTGCTCCCCCTTGCGCGAATTCTCTTCTCTAACTTTTCTTCTTGAACTGTGGTCCTCTTTATAGCGAAAACCTCTGCTGACCTTTAGAAAGTTACGCTTCCATGATTGCCGGGATTACCGAATTTTAATCCCGATTTGCCACCGCAAATTAGCATTTTGATTCTTTTCACTCACATTATTAGAAACACATCCAAGTTTATTTTTTATTTTTGCGAATAGCTCACCTAATGAGTATAACTTCTTGATACTTTCCCTTCGATTTATCAATTTGGTCGTTATTCTCATGGATTTTGGGTCTGGTTTCGATTTTGACTTTCTATTCACTTGATTTCTTGATTCTTGGCTGGAAATTTGGCTCCACACCTACCAAGATTAAATATTTGTCAAAGCATGAATAGCTAGTCAGAATCGCCACCTTCCATGCATAAACTATCATATTGATTTTCCTTCTTTTCTCTTTTTTTTTAGGGGTTAAAATTAATCCCTAATTTTTATGCAATAAATCAATGACCGAGTCGCCAAAATTTAGGTGTCAACAGGGCATAAAGTAAATATTGTTCTAAATAAGAGATTGAAGTGTTCTCATTCTCAAATAAGGGTAAGAAATGTCATTATTTTCTCAAATAAAGGTTTAAAAAGAATTTTATTCCAAATAATGATCTGAAATAGTTATGTTAGTTTCACCACCTGCTTCGGTGGCTCCATTGGTAGTTCTTCCCAATCGTGGGGGCACCCGCTGACCCCTTGCTCAAGGGAAAGAGTTTGAATCACCGCGGAATCGCTTGCGTCTTACCCGGTGGCTGGGGTGGTGGGTCCTCCAGTTCACCCCCAGGGTTTACTCCAGCTGTCCGCGGCGTACGAGGCTTCCCTGGGTCATAAAAAAAAATAGTTATGTTAGTTTCAAAAAAGGGCTTGACTTTCCGGTTGAGCCAATGACATTTTGTCATTTACCTTTTTTCAATGTTTTCTTTCTTTTTTCCTTTTTTGCTGGTTTTCTCTTTCTTCTTCGTCAATGCTCGGTAACCACCCGCGATGCCTGGAGAGGGCTAGGCGAGGGAGGGCCTTGCCTAGGGGAGGCAACCCTTATCCTGTGTGAGGCCACTCTCGAAAGCCATACACGAGGGCCGCCCTCACTAGGTTTGGGTGAAGTTCGCCTTGCTAGCTAGATGGCCTTGCCTCGACAAGGTCGCCAAGCCCTCGCCAGTGCTCGCCAGAAAAGAAAAAAAAAAGGAAAAAGGGAAAGAGAAAAGAGAAAAACTAATTTAAAATTAAAATCGTCTTTTGACGAAAATATCCTTGATCGGTTGGAATATTTAGTCGGTTGGCAATCAGCAAGATCAAGCCCTTATTAGAAACTTCCATGGCCACTTCAGACTTTTATTTAACATAAAGTCTACTTTAAATCCTTATTTGAGAAAATGGTTAATACTCTGAAAAACCCTAAACTGGTACACATGTGACAAATTTACCCCAAACTATTTTTTTAACCATAAAAAACCTCAAACTGGTACACCTGTGACAAATTTACTCCAACTAACCATAAAAAACCCTAAACTTGTACATTTATGACAATTTTACCCCAAACTAATTTATTCGATCATAAAAAAACCCAAACTGGTAAATTTATGACAATTGTACCCTTCGCTAAATTGGATTAATACTACAAAAAAATCACAAAAATTGTAAACTGTGACAAACGAAGTATAAAATCTCAAATTAGTATACCGGTCAATTGTCACGTGTTATTTAACTTAACGAAAACTAACAAAGGGTAAATTTGTCATAAATGTTTCAGTTTGGGGTAAATTTGTCAAAAGTATACCAGTTTGGGGTTTTTTGTAGTAAAAAAAATAGTTTGGGGTAAATTTGTCACAGGTGTACCAGTTTAAGGTTTTTTAGGGTATTAACCCTTGAGAAAATAATGATACTTAAAGCCCTTATTTAGAATTTTTCCAAAATCAGTTTACAAAGTGATGCGATAGATTATAAGAGTCATTTAAACAAGTTGAAAAAGAGTGTGAAAAGGTGACCATCTCATCAATCCCCTTTGAGCGTTAGTGTCTTACAACCCGTTACGAAATGTGTAATTTAAGCCATAACTACTTCGTTTACTTGAAATTCATACCTCTGAGGGTGAAGAAGTTGATGGGCCTATCACGGCGACCCAATCAAGGGGCCGGAAGTTAGGAGGTCTATAGAGATGCAATAGAAAATGCTAAAAGTACGACGTCATTTTGAACTCGGGATCATAGAGAACATAATGTGTCCTCTTTACCAATGAGTGGCCACACTCAATAATATCTCAACACGAATACATGGAGGTGATCAACACATGGGCGCCTCACTCAGTAGCTCAAACCCGAGAGGCAAATGGGCAAGTTTAGACAAAACATCTTATAGAGAAAGCCCAATTTGCCCAAAAGTTCCTATATAAACTCTACGGCATGAGTGATTTGGATCACGCACTAAATCCGATCTTCGAGTTCGATCCGAGCTTGTTCAGTGGTCACCTCTAGGACGAAGCACGGACCACAGTGGGGGCCCTACCCTTCATGCTCCACAGCCGCTCGACGCGGAGGTGGACGGAATCGTGCATGGAAGACTGCGCCTTGTGGCCCTTGCAACTTTTTCCATGAGAAAAGAAGAAAGATGACGAGCTTTAAGTTCACAAAAGCGACGGGGAAATGAACGCACTAGATGCAATATACACAGAGCGTCGACCGGCCGGGCCATTACAGGTCATCTTAATAACTATTCTTTTGGTGGCAAACAATTGCAGAATCAAGAGTAGAACCATTTGGACATACACTGTGCAAGAACCCAGGAAAAATTGACTTATGCGCAAGAATTTGACTAAGCATTCGTCTGAATCAAACAAAATCGACGAAGTTAGAACTAGGAAATAAGCGGTTTCAAGTTTCAGGTTCAATCCAGGTTAAACTTGGAACTTGAAACCTAATCACTGGAATATGTTCCTTATTTTTTGGAACTTGGAATCTAAAACCTATAATGTCATAGGTTCCAAGATCAATCCTAGGTTCTACACAAGTTCTACATATATTATTAATTGAATGATCACAATGAATCAAGACTTTAATTTTTTTTTGGTAAAAAAGAATCATCACTTTTATTGATCACCACTTACTACTACAATTTATTGATCACAACTTATATTTAAATACACAAAGAATATGAAACATTAACAAAATAAAAGTCTCAGTCATAAAATGGAAACTCAGACTAGTGACGCTACGGACTCCTATCAAAATCCATGGCTCTACAATGTCATAATCCACAATTCTCATGAAAACCCGAAGCTTCATAACTTAAAAATTGAACTTCGCGGCTTAATTTCCACGTAACTTTGAATTTTAGTCGTATTTCCAAAAACTACCTTGATTGGATGAACAAGGGACGCAAATACTTACCAAGCATTGCGATACATTATTAATCCGGCTTGAGGAGGCCTTCATACCAAAACCCTTCCCCTTTCTTTCTTCTATCTCCCTCTCTTTTTTCTATTCTTTCTTCCTCTCTTTTTCTTTTCTTTCTTTCTCGGCGTGCTGTCCATTAAAGACCCTTCCCCTTTCTTTCTTCTTTCTCTCTCCCTCTCTTTTTCGGCGTGCTGTCCGTTAAAGACCCTTTTCTTTCTTCTTTCTCTCTCCCTCTCTTTTTATTTTCTTCCTTTTTCGGCGTGCTGTCCGTTAAAGACCCTTTTCTTTCTTCTTTCTCTCTCCCTCTCTTTCTATTTTCTTCCTTTTTCGGCGTGCTGTCCGTTAAAGACCCTTCCCCTTTCTTTCTTCTTTCTCTCTCCCTCTCTTTTTCTTTTCTTCCTTTCTCGGCGTGCTGTCCGTTAAAGACCCTTCCCCTTTCTTTCTTCTTTCTCTCTCCCTTTTTCCCCCCTTTGTTGACTTGTCAACCTTCTTTGGCTTTTTTTTTTCTTTTTTTTCTGGTCTGATTTGACTTTTCAACCCTGCATGTTACAGTAACACCACTCATATGAGAGGAGTAGAATCACTTCAAATGATCAACCTGAGCGATTTCGAGTTCACCCACAAGCTGGGAACAATGCCATCAATCACAAGCCCGATAAGGAAGTCGCTATCTCTGCCATCACATCAACCAGCTTCCTCAGCATTTGAAAGAAGACACCAAGAGAGGAGGCTCTATGAAGCGTCGCTTGGTGGGTCCGTCGAGTCGTTAGCTCAGTTGCTGCAAGAAGACCGACTCATCCTGGCTCGGGTTTCTGTCACTTGCTTCGACGAGACACCATTGCATGTGGCCTGCATGCTCGGTCATGTACATTTTGCCAAGGCTCTTTTGACTTATAAAAGGGATTTGGCTATGGAGTTGGACTCGCAGGTATGTTGAAGCGAAAACCTTGGTTGTGATTGTTTGATATCAGACTATCTTGCTTGTCAAATTAGATTTTGCACATGTAATGTGGTATTTTGTTTTCTAGTTTTCATAATCTATGAGAAATCAAACCCATCATATGTCTCAAGGAAATTAACAAAATTCAGACATAAATCAAGTCATGGGTTTCCAGGGTAATTCAGCCTGAAAGATCTTATAGACACCAGTGAATTTGAGCAACTCGGTCTACTTGATTTGAAAATGCAATATATATATATATCCCTCAATTAGAATGCTCCATTGTCAAGCACTTTACCTTTGTAGCGCCGTACGCCTCTTCACTTGGCGTCTGCGAACGGATACGTTGAAATAGCGAGGGAACTGTTACAATTAGAGCCCCGTGCATGCCTTTTCCATGACGAAGATGGGAGGACCCCACTTCATCTAGCCACGATGAAGGGCCGAATCAACATCGTGATAGAGCTGGTGGAGGCAAGTCCAAAGGTGGTGAGATATGGGGATTTGGTGAATGCTCAAGATGATGAGGGTAATACCATTTTGCATTTGGCCACAGCAAACAAGCAAATAGAGGTAATCCTTTTTTGCTTCGAATTGCTTCGAAATTGTGACGACATCAAATATCGCATGCCAATTCAACATTTCGTGAAGATAAAATCCAGCTCATTCTCATTTTTCTATAGTGGATTTATCGATTGAAGAAACTTATTGGAAAAATCTTTGTTTGTTGTTTCTTTTATAATTGATAAGAAGCTCATCTTTTTGTGCAGACAGTGAGATATCTACTTCAAAGAAGTGAAGTGGATGTGAACATAGTGAATAGAAATGGCTTCTCTGCTTTGGATATAGTGGAACATTTTCCAAAGGATTTCAAAGTCATTGAATTGAGAGAACTGTTAGTACATGCTGGAGCTCAGAGAGCCATAAGATTCCCTGCATCGACAACTCACCAAGCAGTTGTTAATAACACAAATAAGGAGAGTTCAACTGTTGTAGTTGACCTAGTATCTGTAGCACCTCCCTCCACCAATACTCCTCCGGTAGAGTTGGTTCTGCCACCGCCTTTATTGGGTGAAATCAGGAGGCAGGAGGAAGACAAACACAAGAAATGGATCAAGAAGAAGCGCGATTCTCTGATGGTAATGCTTTAGCTAGATGTCTTGGAGTATTTGCTGATAACTTAGATCAGATCGATCATGTTATTGCAATTAACATCACAGCTCACTACTAATTAATTTAAACTCTGTTTGTTTCATGAAAAATGGATGATTCATAAAATATTTTTCTAAAAACGATCATTTGTGTCGCTTAAAATAAATAGTTATGCTTTGTTAAAAAGGTTTTATACATATGTACTAAATTGCTAGTAATTAAATAGCTATGTAGAGAAAGAAGATGAGTAGTTACAATAATAGATGGCTTATGATTAAAAAGAAAAAAACAGAGGGTATTATAAGAAATCTAATAGTGAGAAGAGATGAAACAAGTTGATGAATATTTAAGAAAGTAATGGCACTCAAGAAAATCTAAATGTGAAGCAGTTGGGTGATTTTCTTTAAATGTCTATACTAATACATAAAGTAAAGAGGATTTCTAAAAGACTCAATCTTTTGTTTTCTCCAAATATTCTCAACGACTTGGGATTTGTTTGGTAACCATTTTGTTTTCAAGAATAATTTCTACTTAGAAATGATTTTTTTTTTGTTCCCTAAACAAGTTTCTGAGTATTTGAAGACATCTAGTAACTGTCCAAAATTTATATTTTTGGTATAGAAATGCATTTGGTAAGAGTTTAAAGTCTTTTGTGATTTAGAATTTCTTTTAATTTTTTAATAATTTTATTATGTTTTTCTCTTTTCTTTTTTTCCTTTTTCCTTCTTCCTCTTTGGTTAGTTGCCACCGACCGACTAGACGAGAGCTGAAAACCTCGTCGGAGCGTCACCAACCCCTAGCAAGGCCAAGCGTTGCCAGTCGAGCCTCATCGGCGGCTAGGCGAGCTTGGCCTCACGCAGACCTTGCCAAGGCTAGGCGATGCCGCCCTCACGGTGGCTTGGTGAGGGTGAGCCTCATTGGCGGTTGGAATATAAGTGTGTTTTATTTTCCACACATTTAGTTATTAGATTTTGATTTTCTTTTTAACAACAACAGCAACCTTTATAAAAAGGCGTTCAAATTTCGAAATATCTTCATTTTTTTTTCTCGTAAGTGTATATATTCATACACTTAGTCTTTTCATAATTTAATCCATGAGCTCTATTTCTGTAGAGAGCTTGCTACAATTTTCTAGTATTTACATAAATATAGGAAAAGCCATCAATTGAATTTGTGCATTTGTTGGAATGACTAACTTGGATGATCTTCGTAGGTATATATATAGTCGAAACACTATTTCTTCATTCACAATCTAAAACTTTCTTTCACGTAACGACAGATAACTGCCACCGTGATCGCAGCCATGGCTTACCAAGCCGGCATTAGCCCTCCCGGCGGCGTGTGGGACAACGATCAGAAAGACAACGACGGCACCATCTCATACTACGCAGGAACATCGATAATGGCTGCAAATGATCCAAAGGGTTACCCAATGTTCTTGGCATACAACACCATCTCTTTTGTTGCATCCCTTAGCACGATCTTCTTGCTCATAAGTGGCTTCCCCTTGGGGAAGAAGGTTTTGATGTGGATTCTGATGGCCACAATGTGGGTGACCATCATTTTCACGGCGCTGACTTACCTCCAGTCCATGCTGGCCTTCTTGCACGTGCAGAGGAAACCTGAAGACTCGAGGTCAACCGGAGCGGCTAGCCCACCCACCCTAGTACCCATTGAAGTTGCCTTAGATAGCAACAGTTGGATACCGATCCCAGTGGCTGTGTTCTCCATGTATGTTTTTCTCTGCGCTGTAGCCATTCTTTTTCTAGTTCACATCGTTCGATACCTCGTGATTGTCCTCCGAAAGATCTGCTAAAGCTCAAGAAGTGGATATCAGGATGTGCGAGTTGGTGCAGATCTAGGGGCAATATCAAGATCTAGTGTATTCATCTGGTGGGACAAAGGATTACTGCATAGTCTTGATGCCTATGTTCTTTCTAACTGAATCCCTATGTCATAAGATCATTCTGAGTACCGCTAGTTGTGCAAACGATTTAATGAGACTACTAAACCAAACGCAGAGTCCATCCCGCATTATTCTTGAGCTCTCCTCATCAGAGATGTCTCGCCCGCGGAGCTGAATCTTTCTAAAGAGAATGGGTAGGCCTGGCCACAAAGTAATCTAATCTACTCCTATGTATACCGCAAATTAGTTGGTAAAAGCAACATTGGGCCATTCTATGATTTGTCTCACACAGCTTCACCTGTCTTTCCAATCACACCAAACAACCGAACCCACCTTCCTCAAAAGCATCCGCACTTCTTTTATGCTTCCTTCATATTCTTCTCCAATGCTGATAGATGTCCAAAAGCCATCTGATGAAAGCTAGTGAGCCTCTCTGTCTGATCAATTTCAACCCCATGGCACCAAACCATAATGCAGTCACACCATTTCCTGCCAAATTTTAAGGAAGTGATAGACAGATTTCACAGAAAACACTCCATTATTATTTGCAGGCCGTGCAAGCTGATCCTCCCTCAAAGGTCGGAATCGAAGCAGCACTAGTTTCATATGTAATGTTCACATACCAGAACGTGTGTTTCTTCCAAAACAACATTCAAGCTCTGATATTATAACTTCTTGCAAAACGATCTTTTCTTCTTTATATAGACAAGTAGAGGAGGGACAAGGCAGAGATGCTTCCTAAAATCTCATGGACCGATATGTTGCTCCTAATCACAAGACAAAGGGATTGGTAGCGCATCATCCCACACTAAACACAGAAAATTACTGTTCATATGCAAACTGATTACAGGGGATGGAAGAACAGAGAGATGAAAACAATTGCATAGACAGATCTTTTGTACCTTAGACTGATGATAATCAGTCCATAACAATTGGGAAGGTGAGAGAGCTCTCTAAGGCAGGAGCCCGTACTTCCATCTGTCTTAGACAGCCACAATGTGTGGTTTCAATCAGCAAGCCCACAACTAACGCAGCTCATAAACTTCACTCAACCCAGCTTGGCAAAACAAGCCTCTTTCAAGAAGTTCCGTTTTGCACCCCCAACTTAATGCAACCTGACGGTTTCGTTTGGGAGAATAATATTGGGGCTGCGTATGTGTGGGTTAAGAGCCGCCAATTCCTTCCATTTACCACCAGTTCCATGAACACGGGACGAGATGCTCCACAATGTGTCACCAGGCTGTGCCTTAGCTGTTGCTGGGGCAGTAGATTTAGTAGGTTTTCTATTTCCTTCCCTTCCTAGCTGCTGTTAAACATCTATCTTGCCAGACGCTTCTGCTTTAGAGGGATCAATTAGCTGCCATCTCAAGCCTCTGTTGCACGAGACCGAACCTCACGCAGGTCAGAGTGTATCTACTATCTATGACTTGAGAATTCCCTGTTAATTCAACGGTGCAAATTCATGCACATTTGATGATTAAAGGCACGACTCTTTATAAGGTTTTACCTCGTAACATCTCACCGCCACACATAATAATTTTCGTTGAGATCCCCGCAAGACTCGATTCGCTAGGCTATTTGAAACAATATTTCAAGCGATCGAACTAGCATGGAACGAAAGAGAGAGCTGACTCCAATGATTGTTAAACAGAATGAAACTTAATGAAAGCATGAACTTATTCCTTTCTTCTGTCTTTTGCCATAAAAACTTCTCAATTCTCATTCATATGGAAAATACAGGACTATTACATCGAGGTGGTCTGCCTTCAACACCAGCATCATATAAAACTCGGACTGAGTATTTCCTATACAGTTGTCTGACGGATTAGTTGCTCGACTGACCCAAGTCCACAGGACATCTTCAAAGTTTGAAGCTTTCTGTCCTGCTATTGTTGTCGGTTATAGAAATCCTATCGGGTCACTTTGATCTTTTATTAGATCTTCTACAAGCTCTAAATAGTTCGTGCCAATACCCCTCCTCTCTATAGTTTTCGTTCCTTGCTCATATCTCCTCGCCGAGGCATCCACCCAAAGGTCTTTTGTTCGACGTGATCGAAACATCTCAAACGACCTCCTCTCATATTTTCCCCGATTGGGTGGCAGTCCCTACTTTTACCTGCGTTAATTGATTTCGAATCTTGCCTCTTCTCTTGAAACTACGAAGCATTCTCAAGGTGTCGTCGGCATGATCTCCAGTTTTGTCAAATTAGATCAAAGTGGATGGAAGGATTCAGTCCTCAGTACTCCATGATGTCCAATTTTCTCAAGGTTTCGTTGAGTTTCTATAATTCCTAGACTTACACCCTAGGGTTAACAAAGTTTTCCTTCGAAGTTCAGGTTTCTGGTTAGCTCCAGCATGGGTTTCACCTACCAACACCATATCATCTACAGAGAAAATACACCAATTGACATCATCTTGAATTTGTCTTGTCAGCATGGACGGATTCACCATGGGGCCAATGGAGGCAATTGCCCCCTTTAAGCTTCCTATAAATTGAAATGGGAACTACAATATTTTGTAATCATTTGGTGAACTTGCCCCACGAAAATACAAGTGTGTACTTATAAGTCTTCATTCAACATGGGAAGAAAGGAGATTGCAAAATATGCGAGTCATTTATTCGATTTCGCTCGCATCTTGCCTGATCCATCAAATCAATAAGGCGTTTTGTGTATTCAAGGTTTACTTAACAAAGACGAGCCTCTTTGTCATAGGAAAAGCGAGAGTCGGAAGAATTAATAAAAAGGCAAATGTTAAAGAGTAAGGATATTTGTTAAATTTCATTATTCAACATCTTTTTTTTTCAGAGTTAATACGATGCTTCTTTAATTTTGATCAAGTAATTCGGATAATCTCCATGTTATAAGGGTCTTGTTAATAAAATACCTCAGAGGCACCAGTTAAAACCACCAACCATAAAAAATAAAGCGTATCAGCATATGCTGAAAATTGAGCAACGCGAAATTTCTAAAAAGTCACTGACTTCAAATATACAAATTTATATTTCCATAGCAAAATTAATGAGGCCCAACAAGTACCCTAACTACATTCTTTAACATTTTCCTTTTTATTAATTATTCTAACGCTTGCTTTCTATGAGAAGAGCCCATATGAGATAAGTAAACCTTAAACCTCCCAAATACCCCATCGATACTAAGGACCGAGTAAGATGCAAGCCCAAATCTCCACAATGGCGTTTTAGCTGTAAGGGTCCTTATCAAGGTGTGAACATTCTTTGTGCCTATAAAAGTACGTAGATGGAAATTCTGTATTCCCTTAGTGCTTTCTAATCTTTAGCCAAACTTGTCGGACAATCACACGACACGCCATCGACCCGAAAATTGAACATGTAAAGGATTATCCAAACGGTACAGGCAATATTGACGTCGGTGTAAGCATGAGATCCCCTTTCATCTTATTGGTTCCTCCATTCAATGTCGTATCCATCCAAACCATTAATCCTGCGAATAAAGAGGAAGTGGATCCTTTCCCATCGGTGCAGACATCGTTTCAGCGAGTTTAAGTTATTGAAGATGGTCGGGAGTACAGGAGACAAGGATGGAATAAGTCAATAACCGTGAAACCCCATTTGAGGTTTGGTGGCATCGCGGAACCCTTTGCATTCCCATTCAGGATGCAGCGGCGATTTCCTGAAGGTTTGCACTGTTAGTTCTGCCTAACAGATAAGCACATAGGTTTTGACATCAATGGTTTAGCGGTTGCCTAGTTCTTTCAACTTCACTTTATTTGAATTTCAATGCTTTAACTGAATTATAATAGAAAAGTTGGAGCGTTGCGCGCATGCCTGGATAAAATATTAACACACTCCCACGCTTACTCATAACCTTCCCACCTGAGAAAGTATAGATAATGCTACTTAACGTTATATATATATATAGACCTAAATTAGTAAAATCAGCAGATAAATAATTAGGTTATGGGCTTTTGACTAAATAAACAAATGGTCCACTATTAAAATAAAAATAAAAACTATAAAAGCCTTCTCATACCCGCACGTATGTTTTATAGTTTCCCAAAATATCACCATTTCACTTATGGTATTGAGATGCTAGTGTAAGGATATTGTATGAAAGAAACCTCACATTCAGGATGTGTTGTAAAATGTAGAAGTCAATAATATTCTAATTGGTTCATAACTTATTGATTTCAATTTCTAAGTAAAGGTGAGTCCAACGAGACATATTGTTAGGCTTGGGCTTAAGCTTGGACTTGGCAATCTCCCTAGGTAAAAGTTTTGGGCTTTCCCTGCGCCTCTCTAAAAGTAGTATTAGAGCCGATGATTTCAATGAAGTGGGCTCAACATGAGTGAATCGGCATCTGGTGAATATCTCAAGAATAGAAACCTCATATGTGATTCTTGATTGAGGTGACCAATAGTGCGATCTGCTGAGTTTGGCCAGACCAAGGCAATGGAGGAGGAGTCAAGGCAAATGTTGTGATCCTACCGAGCTGGGCCAATTTAGCGATTTGAAAGGATGCTGGTGTGGAAAAATACCTAAATTAAAGGGGAGCAAACTTGACATAGATGGCCCACACATGAAGTATAGATTTGTTGAGGTGCACGTGTGAGGGTGTCATGGGAAAGAAGTCCCACATTAGGTAATCAATGTAAAGTGAAGAAGTTAGTATAATTTTAGAGGTCCAATTAAATATGTTCATGAACTCAAGCTTAGCATCTCCTTAAGTGAATATATCAGGCTTCCGCTGTGTCTCCCAACGATTAGAATCTTTTCTTGCAGAGCATATATATGTCATGTTAAAGGAATATGTACGTGTAATCTATAAATATAAATATATTTAAGATATAATTCAAACACATAAAATCTTCACTAGTGTATCTTCGCATCCAATGATCTGAAGATAGGCATTTAAATAAACAGATCAAAATCAGCACCAAATAAAATTTATCACATCATTCTTAAAGCCGGTATATCACATTCCATGCTATTTACCTTTCCAACGTTGCGGAAGCAGGCAGGAATTTCTTTAATCCCGCGCGTTCGGGTCACTGCTCTGCTTTTTCCAACACGCAAATGCTTTTACGAGACTAATGTTTGAGCTTGTATGTAATTAGCAATCTCAGCCTTTGACGTTTCAACTCCAAGAAAAGTTACGTTGTTTCCGAGGGCATTCCTCAAAAGAAATAATTTAGGGGACTTGAACCATTGGGCTTGGACTCTTGTACTTTTTTATTTTTGTTAAGTACTATGATCTCCTTTCTACCTCAAAACAGAAAATAATGAAATGACCTAGATAAATTTATTAAACAGTTGATTATCTGTCGAATCTTGGATCTTTGCATTCCCATTTACAATTTAATAACGATCTCATGAAGCTTTACAAACGTTAGTCAAGCTTCAACGATAATTAATTTAGGTCTACATTATTGGCCTAGATGTTCTCTAGTTCTTTCAACTTCACTTTATGTAATATCAATGTTTTAACTAAATAATAATGGAAAAGTTGGAAGCACTGTGCACATGCCTAGATAAAGTGTTAACACACTCCCATGCTGCATCATATGCTTAACACCTGTGCAAGTATAAGAATTGCGACTATATAAGAGAGAGATATGTAGGATGAATTTATACAAGGACAAAAAAAGCATATATACCACATTTTTGGTGCCTAAGTTGCAAGGATCTAAAATGGTTAAAATCAGCAGATGGAAAATTGGCTATGAGATTTTGACTAAATAAACGAACATGTACAAATGGTCCACTTGTTATTTGAAATCTCTAATTTGCTATTGATGTCGAGTTGCATGTGTGAGGGTTTTTGCCAAAAAAGAGTCCCAATTCGGAAATGTGGTGTAAAATAGAGCAATTAATAGTATCCTAACCCACCTTTAACTCATTGGCGTGAGTTTTTGAAATAAGGTGGGTTCAATTGGATATGTTCACGGGCTCGAACTTGGCATTTTCCTTGGTGATCTCCCTAAAAGTAAATGTACCAAGTTTCTGTTGCAACTCACAATAACTAGATTTGTCAATTGGCGCCCAATAGACATCTCAAGAAAAGGAATATTGGATGTGACTCTCGATCGGTAACAGATAATGTGTTCTTACTGACTTTGGTAGGGGCCAAGACGATTGAAAAGGAGTCAATGCACGGATGTTGTGATCCTGCCAAGAGGTGCACATGAGGTGTCCTGCAAAAAGAGTCTCACATCAAAGATATGGTGTAAGGTGAAAAGGTTAATATTACTTTTGCCATGCCTTCCAACAATTAGAAAGGTATACCTTTCATAAGCATCACATTTATCTTTTATACCATAGGATAACCTCATCAAATCAATTGAAAATAGGCATTTAAATAGGTGGACCAAATTCAATCCCAAATAAAAAATTATCAAATCCAAAATTTCGTAAACCAATCTCAGCTCACAAGAAAAGTTATGTCGTTTCCGAGGACATTCCTCAAAAGATATGATCAAACAGATCAGCGGGCTCAAAATCAATAGTATCTCCTTTCCATCTCTAAACAAAAAAGAAATCAATGATCTAGAAAAACTAATTAAATACGTGACAATCCATCCGAAGGTACTTTGCTAAGTTCTTGTCTGTTTATCGCACACCTGCAAGTCCGCGATTATTGTCGTCAAACCTTGGCCTCTTTGCATTCCCATTTGGGATATAATAGTGATTTCATGAAGCTTTCTAGTTGTTTGTCATGCTTGACAAAATAAGTAAATTGGCTTAGTGGTTGTCTAGTTCCGTCAATCTCACTTGTTTTTTTTTTTTAAATGTCGATGTGCTAACGAAATTATAATAGAAAAGTTGGAGCATTGTGTACATGCTTAGATAAAATATCAACAGTCCCATGCTTAATCATAAGATTCACACTGGAGAAAGTATAACCAAGAGCGAGATGGATAAGACAAATTGATGAAAGGCAAGGAAAAAGGATATACATATATTAGATATGGATCTAAAATAAATAAAATCAGCAGATGGAAAAATTGGTTATGATCTTTTGACCAAACAAACAAACAAACATGTACGAGTGGTGCACTGAGTGTTATGCAAAACAATCCCACTTGAGAATGTGGTGTAAAATGGAGCAATTAATGTTTACCTGTAATTATTTTTGGTCAAAAATTGCCTATAAACCGTAGGCTTAAGTTTTAAAGAGAATGCGGATCTAACCGGATATGTCGATATGCTCAAATTTCAGCTCTCTCTTAACAATCCTCCTACATGATGGTATTTGAGAAGATGACAAGAACAGGAAAGAAAAAAACAGAGAAGATGAAGAAACAAAGCTGACAAAGATGAAGAATCGAAAGAATGATCTTGAGCTTCTGTATTCAGTCTTTCATTGAAAGAGACAGAGAGAAAAGTGAATTTTATAAAGTGTATTCTACAACAGTTCTTCGCTCAATTCAGTATTTATATGTGAGCGAACAACAAACTTGTTCAACTGAATTAACGAAATGAAAACAGAACAAGGGAAAATAACGAGAACAAGGAAAGTATTCGGTTTTGACTTAAAACTGAATATACATTATTTAATGAGCACGTGTTGTTGACGTGAATCATGCTTTCTTTGTTCTACTTCTCTTTATCCTCACAAGGAGAGTTAAATTTGTCGTTTCCAGCCTTGATTGAATCATTAGCACCAACATTTGTTACTACATTTCCCAAATCAGCAGTCTGCATCACTTTACTTCCCCTGTTTGCACCAGAACTTAACTCCCAAATATCAATATCTAACTTTGGCTTCAACTTGAGCTCCTTTACTTCATTTTCCTTGTTTCCATCCGAGCTTAGCTCTTGACCAACAACATTTATCTTCGACTTTGACTTATATGCTTTAACATCCCCCACAAATTGGGAAGGGGTAAAGAACCAATGCCCAATTTGGTACGAATGTCAAAATGAGCGAACCGTGAGATAGATTTTGTGAAAATATCAGCAAGCTGGCAATTGCTTGGAATATAACACACATTGAGAGAGCCAGAAGCAACCTTTTCTCGTACAAAATGAAAGTCAACTTCGATGTGTTTGGTGCGGGCATGTAAAATGGGATTAGCAGTAAGAGCAATAGCAGACTGATTATCACAGAATAAACGAGTTGGTGAAGAAAGTGACAGACCAATATCGCGAAGAACAAAGCTGATCCATGTAAGCTCGGCGGTGCTTGCGAGGGCAAGGGCACGATATTCTGCTTCAGTAGAAGATCGACTAACAGTAGGCTGTTTCTTTGCTGTCCAAGAAATGAGATTAGAACCGAGGAATGTACAGAAGCCAGTTGTGGATCGTCTAGTCTCTGTGCAACCAGCCCAATCTGCATTTGAAAAACCATAAAGTTGTTTAGAACTTCGAGAGTGGAGAAAGATACCACAACTGATAGTTCCTTTAACATAACGCAAAACCCTCTTTAGTTTATGAAAGTCTGCGACAGTAGGTTGCTGCATTTTCTGTCATGACATGTTTGTAGCATAGGCAATATCGGGACGAGTCAATGTTAGATATTGAAGACCACCAACGAGACTTCTATATTCAAGAGGATTAGATAAGGGAATGGAATCGGATTGCGGGATATATGATCTCGAGGTAGTGGAGTAGAGATTGGTTTACAATCAATCAATTGAGCTCGAGTAAGAAGATCGATTGCATATTTGGTTTGACAGAGAAACAGATCAGTAGAGTTGCGTTTAGCTTCAATGCCAAGAAAGTAGTGAAGATATCCTAGATCATGTGAAACTGAAGGCTTAGAGAATGAATTAAACTCGAAAGTAATGAGGATGAGCTACCAGTTAAGACAATGTCATCCACATATAGTAAGAGAAGTACCGTGTCTTGTCCATTGCGAAGAATAAATAGAGAGGGATCAGTTGAGCTGCAGACAAAACCATTTTCAAGTAAGAAGGTACTGAACTTATCAAACCATGCACGAGGAGCTTGTCGAAGACCATAAAGAGATTTCTTGAGGAGGCACACATGATTGGGTGTTTGTGACTGTATGAAACCAGGGGGCTGCTCCATGTAAACTGTTTCAGTCAATGTGCCATGTAGGAATGCGTTCTTGACATCAAGTGATGAATAGGCCACTGATTCATCATGGCTACAGATAGGACTAACCGAATTGTAGCATGTTTAACTCTTTTGGGCTGAAAGTTTCAAGGTAAAATCTACACCTTCTTCTTGGTGAAATCCTTTAGCTACAAGACGAGCTTTTAACCTATCAAGACTTCCATCAGATGCCAATTTGGTTTTAAACACCCATTTGCAGCCTATCACATTCATGTCATTTGTTCGAGGAATTAAAATCCAGGTATGATTCTGATGTAAAGCATCCATCTCTTCTTTCATAGCTGTATACCATCCTTGATCAGCTAAAGCTGACTTAACTGATCTAGGTTCAGCAGGTACTTTGTACTCGGCAAGACAAGCATATTTAGGATTAGTTTTGATAATTCCAGATTTTGACCGAGCACATAGCATAGGATGAGATGTAGTTGTACCGTGTGAGATAGAACTAGTAGGAGCATGGTTGATATCATTTCCGGTCAGTGAACGACTTCGGGATGAGCCGTAGAGCTAGATACTTCCCGATCTTGTGAAAAGTAATGATCCCGATGAGTAGGAACTTCGGTTTGTGTTGTTGTTAATGGAAGTAAGATTGTCCTGTTCTTGAGGAAGACAAATAGGATGAAGTAGAATGATTGATGCCATTATTATGCGGTTGTTGTATAGAATCTTGTGTGGATGAAGAAATAACATTTCGACTTACTAGATCCAAAAATTTAGCCTCTTACGTCCATAGTCGATATAGTGTTGTATAGGATGTGTTCTCTCACACGCGGTCTTAGTAAAAGGAAAGAACCTTTCGTCAAAGATGACATGTCTACTTATGTATACTCGACCAGTAGTAGGAACAAGACATCTATATCCTTTGTGACGTTCACTATATCCAATGAATCTACAAGTAAGAGATCGTGGATCTAGCTTGTGTTGTGCATAAGGTCGAGACAAGGAAAACAAGCACAGCCAAAGACTCTGAGATGATCATAGCTCGGTTCTCTCTGATAGAGTTTACTATATGGTGATTGCATCAGTAGCTTAGGTGTAGGAAGCATATTGATGATATAAATGGCTGTCAAGAAGGCATCAACCCAATATTTCAAAGGAACTTTAGCATGATAGAGCATAGCCAAACCTAATTCAACAACATGGCGATGCTTTCTTTCAGAAACACCATTCTGTTCTGGTGTATGTGGGCAGGACACCTGTTGTTTAATGCCATGGCTCTGTAATTATGTCTGAAACTTGTAACTAACAAATTCACCTCCACCATCACATTGAAAGATCTTGATTTTGCAATCAAGCTGATTTTCAACTTGTCTCTGAAACAGAATAAAGATGTCATAGAATTCTGTTTTTGCTCTCATCGGGTAGATCCAGCTGAACCGAGAAAAATCGTCTACAAAGATGACATAATACTTGAAGTTTTGAAATGAAATGACTGGTGAAGGTCCCTAGATATCACAGTGAACCTTTTCTAAAGGTGTAGATGTTACAGATTCAGACAATGGAAATGGTAGAGCAGTATGTTTTGCAACTTGACAACTTCGACATACATTATGTATTCTAGTGTTACAGTAAATGTGTTGTTGATTTTGCAGGTATTGCGGTGTTTTCAGATTGGTGTGTGCTAAACGCGATGCCATAGATCCTCTCCTAGAGCTCGTGTATCTAAGTTAGAAATGCTTCGTGGTATGAGAATCAACTTGCTACAATCCTTTAACCTTCCTTCCGAAGCGGCGAGTTGTGTTGGTGTAATTGTCCTTAATATATACACCGGTTTATCAAAAACAAAAGAACATGGATAATCATCCGTTAGTTTTGATACAGATAGAAGATTCTTCTTTATATCAAGAACAATTAACACATCATTCAAAGGTAATGAATCCATTTTAGTATGCAACAATGTATCACCAGTATAGGTGATAGGCAGACACGATCCATTTCCAATCATCACTGTGTCAGTTCCATGGTATCTAGAAGGATTATGAAGAATACCAGGGTTTGCTGTAATGTGAGCTGTTGCACTCGTGTCTGGATACCACTCATTTCCACTTGAATCTCCGATGTGCATGGCTGCTAATGCTGTTGGAACTTCCTCTGCTTGGTATGAATTATCAAAACGATACCAGCAGTGAAGTGCATCATGACCAGTCTTCTACAAATTTGACACTCCGAGTCAAGTGTTTTTTGTTGTTTTCTCCATCTGCATATCTTTATGGAGAGTTAAGTTTGAAGAAGGATAGGTCTTGGTATCTGTATACCTTTGAGCTGAGCCATTATATGGTCTAAAACCCTGACCAGACCCCAAAGCAGAGGAGGTGTTAAGCTGATTCAGCTGTTGGCTGCCCTGTTCATAGTTCAAAGTATTGTTTCTGTAGTTCATATTTCTTCCAGGATAACCAAAGTTTCTATATCTGTTATTGAATGATCTTCCTCTTCCAAAACTTCTTCCTCCACAACTATATCCTCTTATACTCCCAAGACTACTATTTTGTTGTACAAAATCTCTGTTAAACTCCTCTTTGTGTATAGCTTCAGTCTTCCTTTGGCCATAGTATGCTAGATTTGGGTAACCGACTCGAGGAGTAGTTTTGTAGCCTTGTTTCAAATCTTTCCAAATGTGAGATTACTTCATCATATTCAGGTTGTGGCTTTAAACAATAGATTGTTGTTTTAAAGCTCTCATACTCAGACCCCAGACCTTCCAAAACACCGAACAGTTTTGTTAGCTCATCCACTGGTTTCCCTATTGCAATCAATTGATCACATACAGACTTAAACTCTCTGAGATATGTTGATAAAGTTCTATCACGCTTCTGACAAGCTTGTAGTTTTCCCCTTAATTCAAACTCCTTTGCCACAGATTTTTGAGTAAACCGATTGACCAAGGTCGCCACGGTTCATATCTTTGTGTTTAGGCCAATTATTAAACGAGTATGTTTTCGGAGACCGCACCACTAATCCAGGAGGACACTAACTGATCTGTCTTGATCCAATCATTATAGTCAGGATTAGGAATCTCTATTGTTTGATTACCTTCTTCGACCTGCAGTGTTCTAGTAGGTGGTAGAACTTCTCCATTAACAAACCCAAACAGGTCTTGACTCCTTAAGAATCTATGAAACTGAGCTTGCTATAAAAGAAAATTTTCCTCAGTTAACTTGATGGTAACAAAATTCGAGATATTGACATGAATAGGGAATGGATATTTCAAGCTTCTTGCTGCCATTCTATGTTTCCGATCTTAGAACAGATTACGGTTGTAAACTCGGGCTCTTGCTAGTTTAGCAAGATTGTTGTAGCGAGATCTATTTATGATGTAGATCGGATGAAGATGAGAATCATTAACTCACAGATCAATGAAGCTTTGAATCCTGACTTCAATCTGCTGTAGATTCAACCATTGTTATGCAGCATCGAGGTGATTTCTCCAAGATAAGCGCTCTGATACCATGAGAAGATGACAAGAATAGGAAAGAAAAAAAAACAGAGAAGATGAAGAAACAAAGGCGACAAAGATGAAGAATCGAAAGAATGATCTTGAGCTTACGTATTCGATCTTTCATTGAAAGAGAGAGAAAAAGTGAATTTTATAAAGTGTATTCTACAACGAGTTCTTCGCTCAATTCAGTATTTATATGTGAGCGAACAACAAACTTGTTCAACTGAATTAACATAAATGAAAACAGAACAAGGGAAAATAACAGAACAAGGAAAGTATTCAGTTTTGACTTAAAACTAAATATCTGTTATTTAATGAGCACGTGTTGTTGACGTGAATCATGCTTTCTTTGTTCTACTTCTCTTTATCCTCACAAGGAGAGTTAAATTTGTCGTTTCCAGCCTTGATTGAATCATTAGCACCAACATTTGTTACTGCATTTCCCAAATCAGCAGTCTGCATCGCTTTACTTCCCCTGTTTGCACCAGAACTTAACTCCCAAATATCAATATCTAACTTTGGCTTCAACTTGAGCTCCTTTACTTCATTTTCCTTGTTTCCATCCGAGCTTAGCTCTTGACCAACAACATTTATCTTCGACTTTGACTTATATGCTTTAACAGTATTGGGCTTCCACCGCGCCTCCCAAGAAGAGGTATCAAATCAATGATTTGGATGGGTTGGTCTCAACATGTGTGGCTTGTCGTTTGGTGAATATCTCAAGGAAATATATTTCAAATGTGACTCAAGGTAGTTCAAATAATGTATTCTTGTTAAGCTTGGCCGAGCCAAAGCAATTGAGGAGTCGAGGCAGATGTTGTATTCCTACCAAACTTTGCTAAGCAAAAGTGGAGATTTGAGTTGAGATAATATCACTGTGAAAGAATACCTAGATTAAGGGAGAGCGGGTTTGACACAAAAGGCTCATACCTGAGAGAAAGATTTATCAAGGTGCACTTGTGAGGGTATAATGCAAAAGAAGTCCCACATTAGCTATAGGGCTGAGCATGGTTCTCGGGTTACAGGAACCGAACCGAACTGGGGAGGGTCCGGTTCGGTTCCGGTTCCTAGGGGACCGGTTCCGGTTCCGGTTCCTAGGGGACCGGTTCCGGTTCCGGTTCCTTTTTTCTAGGAACCGGCCGGTTCCGGTTCCAGGTTCCCATTGGAACCGGAACCGGTTTGCGGAACCGGTTTAGGGCTCCAAAGAATCTCCAGTCCACAGCTCTTCATTCAGATTTCAGTCTTCAAAGTACAGACCTCACACTCACACAGTCACGACTCACGCCACTCTGACTCGCCCCGCCGGACGCCTCTCGCCCTCGAGGAGGCCGCTGCCGCCGGACCTCGCTGGACGCCAGTCGCCGACGCCTCTCGCCCAATCCCTCGCCGCTCAACGCCAGTCGCTGCCCAAATCCGTGAGTCACGGTACTGGACGCCGCTTTGAGTCTCGCCGCCGGATGCCGCTTTGAGTCTCGCCGCCAGACGCTGCTCACCTTCGAGGCCACTGCCGCCGAACGCCGCTGGACGCCAGTCGCCGACGCGGCTCGCCTGAACCCTCGTTGCTCGACGCCGCTCGCCCAAACCCTCGCCGCTCGCCCAGACCCATATGTGCCTTTTCGATCTCGCTCAGACTCAACTGCTTCTGGTCGAAAGATCGACCGCCCTCCATTGCTGGTCACGTGGGCTTCCCGTTTCTTAATTCCGGTTAGATTAAGGCTCGTCCGTTTCTACGTGTTTCGTGGGTCGTGCGCTGTTTCGATGAATTTTTCGGTTTTGGGTGCATGGGAATTGTGGGATGGTTTCTTGGGTTCGATGAGTTCCGTGGAAAGGATGGTGTTGTGGGTTCGTCGGCCTTTCTTTTCTTTTGATCGAATTCACGATGCATTTTTCGCTAAACTTCGTCGGCCTTTCAGGTAAATATGGTCTTCAGTCAGCTTGGGAAGATGCCACAAGACAAGTTAAGTATTGATGGTTAAATCTTTTGCTATATATTTCCTTATGTAGGTGGTAGTTGCTCCAATTCTCTTAGGATCTTATGTTCCTGTTGATGCCATTAAATTGTCGATCGGCACCTTGCGGGTAAATATGGTCTTCGATTAGCTCGTGAAGATGCCAAGCTTTGGTAGGTTGCCCTTGCTTTAGGCGAAGTTAGAAATAGTTGCTCTTTGATATTCTAAAGTGTGTGCTGTAACTACATTTCGAGCAAAGCTTTTGATCTATTCCCTGGATGTGTAGTACAGTAAATTTAGCAGAGCATCCACAAGTTACTGAAATTCATTTTGAGATAAGTGAATTTGTCATGTAGGATTGATTTTCACAAAGAAAAAGGATTTTTTGGGCCCTGTGCTACACCATAATCTTCCTTAATTTGAGTGAGCAATGACACTTGTGTCTGTTCTTTTGCATTAATTTCATTGTCATCATCATTTGAACATGCAAGTTTTGAGTTGTCGCAATGATTCCATTTTCTCTAATCCATTCTTATGTACCTTTTCTTTTGCAGCATTAACCCATTTAGGCTCATTGGGTTCGGACTTTCGGTATGGACTTCAGCCGCTTCTCATATAAGACCTTTTTAAATGCAAGCTTTGCTCCTATTCAATCAAAAGAAAGACCGTCAGACATAGAGACGCCTTCCTGTGAAACTCAAGGTTCTTCTTGTTATGTTTTACTTTTGGAGACATATCACTATGTTTATGTCTGCTTATTATGTCAACTGATATCTCATAGAGCAATGGCAAGATTTTAGTATGATCGTTTGCAATCTATTACTGAACAAAAGACCTCGTCCTTCAAGTTACCGTAGAGTATGCGTGTACGTTATAATTCAAATTTGAAAATGAAAAAAAAAAAAAAAAAAGAAAGAACACATGGGAACTGGAACCGACCCGGAACTGTGACGGGGTAGGTTCCGGTTCTTCTTGGTTTTGACGGGTAGATTCCAGGTTCAAATAGAAAGGCATCTCTTTCATAAGTAGCGAATGTACAGCATCAAATAACGATCTTTCATAACAATTTCGTTGTCACGTCATTCTTAGAGCAAGTACATCACACTCAATTTTAGCAGGGAAAAAATAGTAGGTCACGTTCAAAGTTCCAAATAATATAATCTCTATCAACGTCATAAGTTCTTTATTTATCTCTAACATGATGTAGCCCAAGAGTTGGAGTGGAATAGAGCGATCGATCCTCGATGTGCTCAACCAAGAAGCTTAGTGCAACAATTTCGTTCTCTTGATGATTTTTTTTAGTAGGATTTTCTAGTCTCGCCGGCCATCCACTCAAGCACCACTGTGAACCACCACCGAGACCGTTACTGCCGCCGCGCACCATCACCCATCATCATCCGAGCTCGTTGCTTGCGGATTCCAATTTGGGAAACTTATCCACACAATACTTTGAATAAGGTAATTATCTTGTTTGCCATCAATTTGAATATTTTGTGATTCAATTTGATTGAGAATATTACATAATTCCTAAATTTGAGCGATAAGCGCACCCCCAATTAGAATTTATTTCCTAATTCACAATCGCATATAATCTTTGATTCCATCTATAACGCTTTAGATAGAATTATTGATCCGAGGGAATCTTTAAAATTGATGTTTTGATTTTTAAGGCTTAAGATCAACTCATTAATTTTATTCGCAAAACTTCAAGTTGATTTAACATTATTTCTTTATTCGCATTGATTGGATGATATACAATCTTGAGTGATTTGGTGCTTAACATGCTTTAATTACTTTATTTATGCTGAAAATACAAAAAAAAAAAAAAAAATTGTATATCATATAGATTAAAATTGATTTCCTAGATAGGATTGCCTGTTTATTATTTTATAATTCCGAATTTAATAAAACACCAAAAATATCATTTTAGAATAAATTGAATTTTCTCTTATAGGATAGCTTGCATGTTTGATTAGAGTATTTAATTAAATTTGAATATTAATAAAAAACTACAAAAATATCATGTGCATGTCATATAAAATTAGGTTCATAAAAATGTATGTCATTCTGTGATTGTTGCTAGATCCATTTAATTAGAAATTGTCCGCCATTAGAATTAGGCCATTTGGTTAAATTGCATTGCACGTAGATCAAATTTTATTAAACAAGAAAAAAAAATCCTAAAAAGATTGAGTGACTGTGTGTTAATTATGAACAATATCTAGGGCTTTTGATGTGAATTTTGAGCTAATACTTTCGTTACTACAAGGTAAGTCCTGTAATTTATTCATTGCTTTCTTGGGTGTTAAATTGGTGGTTTGTGCACTCGTATGGTCACATCACATATTAGGAAAGTAAATTAAAATCAATTCAAACTGCCTACAAAATATTTGTTTGGAATAAAAGAGAAAATGTACCGAAAGGGTGTTAGAAAAATCTAACGCAATCAAGTCCCCAAACTCACAATCTCTAGTTCACATGAGTAAAGTATAACTCATGTTACTTTGCTTGGGTTTCTAATCGACTTACCAAAAATAGATTAGTGACAACTCCTAACTAATAATTTTTGCATGCTAAATACCCGAACCTAAGTCGCGAATTAGTATGGGCTTGGGAGAGTCCGAGCTAAATTTAAACTTAATAGTCTATTAGTCAAATCCCAAGTGATTTACCTGAGGTTAGATCGCGACAGTAATCATATTATCACATGTGAATATGTATCGTCATAATCAATCCTAGATCTTGAGGAAAATTCTTAGGCAATCAGTCGGGTTTTATACCTGACAACCAGAGGTGGCAAAATGGTCTTAGATCCATATATGACCCATTTAAATCATAAATGAGTCATATATTGGTCACTTATTTTTTTACAAAAAGTAGTTAAATGGATTTAACAATTAAAGACTTAAAATAAGTGAGTCTTAAGTGGGCCTTAAATGGGTTAGATTTAGAACTATTTTCAACCAAAATCTCACAATTTCTCTCTTCCCTCTTTAAATTTACAAAAATATTATTTTTTATAAAAATCGAAATTATAATTATTTTTTCTTTCCTTTTTTTATTTCTTCTTTCTCCTTCTGGTAGCCGGCACGTCGATGGCCAGTGATTGACCAGGCAAGCCTCGAGCTCTCCAGCGTCAGGCGAGCCTCAAGCTCGCCCCGTGGCCGATCGGCCGGGCGTCGTCGTGGCTGGCGGCCTGCCAAAAAAGAAGAAGAACAAAAAAAGAAAAAAGAAAATTAAAAATTATATTCTTAATAATAAAAATAAAAATAAAAATAATTTTGATTTTAAAAAATAAAAAATAATTAAAAATCGATTTTTTTAAATAATTATTTTAAAAATTATAAAAAAATGTCCATTAAATTTGTGTAGTATAAAACTATTTTAGCAATACCATTCTTATATATATATATATGTATAATTTCTTCAATTTAGTCAAATGGATCGGGTATGGGTCAAGTATAGGTCGGGTCGGGTATGGGTCAAAAATTTTGCACCGCAATAAATGGGTCATAAGCAAATTAAATGGGTCAATTTGGGTCGAACCATTTATGACCCGACCCAAACCCAACTCGACCCACCCGTTTAATTGGTCTACGACAACCTTGTTTTTCTCATTTCATTTCCAAAAAAAAAAAAAAAAAAAATACCCATTTATATCCAACGAGCTTTACATTATTGGGGATTTGAGTTACGGGTCCAAAAACTCTTCGTTTAGCTAAAGAAGCTAATTCAGCCCTAATTGATTCTTCCCACTTAGACCAATCTTGCTTTTGACAACATTCAATAATAGATTGCAGCTCACAATTATCATCTATAATTTTATGAGCAATTGAGAATGCAAAAGCATCATCAATGATGATTTCATTTCAATCCAAAATCTCATTACAATATGTAATAAAATTCTCAGTGTTCCTAGAGTTTGTGTTCTTTTCATGAGTTAGCGCCTCTTCAGGGATAATAAGTTCTTTGGGAGTAAGCACAACACCAAGCTCTTCTGGAGCGGATTCATGATTCTTTTCCCTTCGTTTTTAGGAACGGTATCTTTTGATTCTATAGGTCTATCACGCTTCAAGTGTGGAGGATTTTGATCCATTTTAGCTAGTCTTTCAAGAACAACCATCCTAACTGGAACATTTACAACTAGAATATGAGACTCTATAACCTTAGTAGCATCATTAAATGCGTCTGAAAATCTATTGGCCATAGCCTATAAATGGATCATGTTGCACCTTGTTTTCACACTCGGGAGTTCTTGGGTCTAATTGAGATAAATTTTTCTCATTTGAGGAGAAAACCTTAACCGGTTTCTACTTTGCAATCATGAAAGTTATAGGTTTCCCAATTGATAGAAATATAGTCTCATCGAAATGACAATCTACAAATCTGTCGGTAAAAGATTACCGGTAATTGGTTCCAAGAACATAATGATGGACGGTGAATTAAACCCAACATAAATGCTCAAACGGATTGGGAACCCATTTTCGTCCTTTTTAGTGATGCTACAGGCACATGTACTGCACAACCAAAAGTGCGTAAATGTTAAATATTTGGTCCATAACCAAGAATCATTTGAAGTGGGAGATTGTAAAAAACTAGCAGTGGGGGCGCAATCTTATTAGGGCTGCCGCATGCAAAATTGCATGACCCCATGTTGTATCGTTAAGATTTGTTCTCAATAATAGAGTGCGGGTAATGATTTAGATATGTTTAATCAAGGATTCTATCAATTCATTTTGAGTATGAACATATGTGACCGGATGCTCGACCTCGATTCTGAGTGAAGCACAATAAGTATCAAAACTCTTTGATGTAAATTTACCAGCATTATCCATCCTTATGCTTTTTAATTGGATAATCAAGGAATTGTGTCTGAAGCTTTATAATCTGCACACGTAAGCGTGCAAATGTGACATTGCGTGTAAATCATAGGAAAACATGAGACCATCTATAGGATGCATCCACTAGTACCATAAAATATTGAAACGGTCTACTTAGTGGTTGTATTAGTCCATAAATGTCACCCCGAATTCTTTGCAGAAATAAAGGAGATTCAAGATTAACATTTGTTATAGAAGGCTTGGTAATGAGTTTTCTTGTGAACAAGCTTCACAATTATAATCTTTGGATAACAATACCATTGTATTATTTAAAGAGTGTCATTTTGTATTCTAAATTATTCTACGCATCATTGAAGCCCCAGGGGTGGCTAAGGCGATCATGCCACAATCCAAACTAATCAAGAATTACCAATCTCCAAGATATGGTGGCATAGGTTTCAATGGCCTTAATCATGACACAATACAAACCTATATAAGAATCTTCTAGCTTTTCATGGATGGTCTTCAAGCCCATTTTATAGGAGATGACACTAATATATTCCTTATCTTGCTCATAAATAATTTCAATATGGTATCCGTTACGGCGTACATCTTTGAAGATGAGGATATTCCTTTTTGATCTACTGCTTAGAAATACATCTGTGATATGCAGGATGGTGCCATTTGGCAAAACAATTGTGGCATTCCTAACACCATCAATAATCAGAACAGAACCTGATATTGTATGGATATATGCCTTACGCAATATCATACCCGAGGAAAAAGTGTCTACTACGAAATATGGTATGTGTTTATGTACTATCAAGCAAATAAACATCTTCCTTTTTCTCAGTATTTTCCATATGCATTTATGTTGATAACTTCAGGTATCAAGTATCATAAAATTTGCATATTAATTATAGAGTCATATAAAATTTCAAATAATAAATATTATATAAGGTTCATAAGCATTTCATTACATAACCATATTAGAGAACAATGAAAGGTAATACATTTAAAGGAAAGCAACTAGAAAAGAAATTATTAGAATCATAAAATTCGAAAGTCCAAGTTATCATCCATTAATCTAATGCCTCATTAAAGTAATTAGAGGTTCTCAAAAAAATGAGAGACATCCGGGGATGCATTTGCTATTTCAAGAGCAAAAGGAGTCTCACCCCGAGAGATATTGTTGGCCTCAATAATGATTATGACAATAAAATTAATTTCAATGGCGCAAGATTCACCACGCTTGCCCATATTTTTAAAGATGCCTGGTATAGATCAATAAAGTGCTTTGGCATACGACAAGTACGTGACCGTACCCAGTCATGCCATAACGATAGCAAATGCTTTCATTAGTCACCTTCTTTGACTTATTTTCTTTATCATTATTCGGATCAAAGTTAGATTTCCTATGACAATTAAATTTCATGCCATCCCTTCTAGGATTATACTCTTGTCTGCGCTTATAACTCTTAAAATGGCCAGTATTTTTCTCAAAGTTAGCATGTGCTTCAAGCAATACTTTTGAGACAGCATATCTAAGACCATGATTCTAAGCAAAAATTCATTAATTTGCTCAGTAGTGAGAAGCATGGAAATTAATTCAGAATATGTGACAAATTGACATTGCCGGTATTACTATTGCAATACAATATTCGGAACATGAAAGATGGAGAAAGTTTTCTCTAACAGTTCCACATTAGCGAGCTTGATACCACATAATTCAAGCTGAGAAACAATATCAAATAAAGTAGAGTTATAGTCAAACACTGATTTAAAATCTTGCAGCCTGAAATTTTGCCAGTCATATTGTGTTTGAGGGAGGATAACAGTTTTGGTATGATCATACATTTCCTTCAACCTCTTCCGCAGTGTAGGTCTAAGGGCCTCGAACAGATAAATATTGTGTCTGCAGGCTCTCATGCAAATGACGACGAATGAAAATCAGTGCATTTACTTTATCCTTTGCATTTGAGATTCCGTCTCATGTAATTGCATTAGCGAAACCTTGCCATTGGAGATGCATTTCCATGTCAAGGCATCAAGATAGATAATTATTTCCACTCACTTCCAAGATGTGGAATTTGGGCTTTTTAATATCTGCCATAATTCTTACAAAAATAAATCCTTAAATTAATTAGAAGGATTTCCTAATAACCACCACCACTTCAAGAGTAGGATACTTTTAAGATTGAAATTGATTTCAGGCCAACAAAAAGAAAACATAAAGAATTGATAAGACAAGATGTAGTATAAGTTGATTAATAAAGGCAACGTATTGTAAAATATTGCGTTGCAAATATGTAATAGAAATAATAGAGAGAGATTAAGTATAGAAAGCATATAAACATCAAAGATAATAGAGAAAACCAAACATCAAAGATCATAGAGAAAGCAAGAGGAGAAAATTTTATTTTTACTATTTATTTTCCTTTTCTTCACTATATCACTACTATAACAAAAATTAAACTCTTATTTATAAGAAAACAATGATGCACTTATCATTAATGTTATTATATTGAATAATACATATATTAGATAGGGAGATAAATATCATTGAATAGGGAGATGTACTTAAAATGTAAGATAAATATATCATAATAGGTACATTAGATAAGATGAATATAATGAATATTCATTCATTTATTTCATTCATTCATATATTTCATAACAAAAACCAAAGAGAATAATTTAAATAAATTAATAAAAAAAAAACCATTATAGGGGGAGGGTTGAGAATTGGATGTGTTCCCAATGATACTTTTTGGCTTGATCCGTAAAAAATAAATAAAAAATGACCTTTAATCTCCACTTTAAATAATGTGATTAATTTATATTTCCTTTTCCGTTTCAATTAGTCGGTAGGCGGAAAGGGTATTCAAGAAAAGCCACGAAAAGAAGCAAAGAAGGCAAAAAAAAAAACAAAGAAGAAAAGAAGCGGAGTTTGAGAAAAGGACGCATTTGAGAAAATTGCGATCAAATTAAATAATTGAGACTTATTCTTCTTTATCTTTCTACATGAAATATAGAAATATACGTATGATAATCTATTCTATTGTTGTCTTCAAATTAGAATTGAATTCTAATTTTTATTTTAGTTAAAAAAGAAAAAATAAAGAGTTTCTTATAAATTCACAAAGGATTCGTTAGAATTTAATCCAACAACAAGATTCTTAGTAAAAATAGAGATTCTCGGAAGATATAGTAGAAATCCATGGTCACATGCCGTGCCATTTTTCACGAACGTGCTTAAGCGAATCGCGATCGAGCGCCTGTACGGTGGAAATAATTAATCTTCCAGTGCGGCAGCTGTTGTCCCTTTTGTGGAGAATTCTGTCCACCGAAAAGCACGAAGATTAGCAAAAACAGAGAAGACCGAATGTGGAAAAAGGTGGGCAGGAAACATCAAATCTCTCGCCAACCCCGTTTCCACTTTGGGCTTAGAAGGGCGTAATTGCAATTTTTTTCGGATTTTATGCGGTGCTAAGTTTGCAACAATTTAGGGTGATATATCGTGCATGGTATGATAGCACTCAATCGCAATTTTGTTTTATCTTATCTATCGATTCGAATCGTAGAAAAATATATAATCTTGCCGTGCTATTGTACTATGTGTTATATGATTGAAAACAGAATGAAATACACTTGAATCCTTGATTTTGATCCTTTTCGGTTAGAGAGAGAGAGAGAGCTTGGTGCCATCTCAGAGCCACGCGTCTTCAAAATAAATTTCCGAGTACATCTTAACGGCCACGTGGGATGGAACACCTGATAAACAAATGCCAAGTACGAAATCTCGTCTTATGAAAACGGATGAGGCTCATGAAATCTCGCAATTGCATTTCTATGTGAGTTTTAAGAGTCAAATGAAAGAAATGAAAGTTATAAGACTGGAGTCCATTTTAGGTTTGAAAAATGTTTTCCTAAAAATAGTTATTTATAAAAATATATGGGTGGAAAATATTTCCATTGTCACGCCCCGATCCTCGGGCACGCACACATCCTTCTCTCTTGTCGATTTTATAATGCGATATCCCGGACAATGTATCACCGACCCTTTCATTTATTAAGCACATGCGGAAGCAATTAAAATCCCCGAACAATAAAAACGATGAGATAGAAAAGTAGGGTCATATTTTTTATATTGAAATTTATAACCAAACTTTTATACAAAACACAAATCAATTCATAACTATTCACATCAAAATGGAAATCTCAAAAGAAGATAGGATCTCAATCCATCCGAGGCCATACTCAAGATCTCTCTCGGTATTATCTTATTCTTCTTCCAAAAATCCTTCTCCTCGGGTTTAATCTCCGAGTTCTCCTTCTCAAACTCCTCCTCTTCAGCTTCTCACTTTGGGGTCCTGAAATGTTTTTCCCCAAATTGGGATGAGACTACGTCTCAGCGAGTTCTACCCCACTAAGCCCAATTAGTAAACCACTATACTAAAGGCTGCCTAAACACGCACAGGTCAGAAGACGTACCTTAGCATCAGATCTCACCTGCAAGTCAGTACAATTCACAATAGGCACTCAAGCAATCATATCACCGATCGAAGCATCGATCAAATCGACCTAGTCGATTTGATGTTAACACGACCACTCACGGTCATTTCCATTCAATCAATCATTTCACAACAATCGGATCAATTCATTGGTCAATCGAACTAGTCGAATACAAGTCAGTCAAATCATTTCTAGGTCATTCACTCCATCCCACATACCCTCCAATAGTATACTTAGTCACAGAGCTCCATCAATGCTCTCGGGTGTCATTTTCGCCAAGGTGACATAAGTAACAGATGGTCTACGTGCGTTCTTTAAGGCGCCATTTTCGCACAGTGATATTCCTCATCACCGAACCACGCCCGTCATAGGTCACAAATCACCGACGACGGTCTACGTGCATTCTTTAAGGCGCCGTTTTCGCACAGTGATGTCCTTCATCACCGAACCACGCCTGTCACGATTCATAGGTAGTCTACGTGCGTTCTTTAAGGCGCCGTTTTCGCACAGTGATGTCCTTCATCACCGAACCACGCCTACCATAAGTCATAGACAGTCTACGTGCGTTCTTTAAGGCGCCGTTTTCGCACAATGATGTACTTTATCACCGAACCACGCCATCTATGCTTCGTACTTGATCGGTCTCGGCCAATAGCATTCTCGGTTAGCTTTCATCACTCTCTCCACTTACAGCTCAACAAGGCATTACAATTGCTAACTAGCCATACTCGGCCATCCTCCAATCAATAATTCAATTTCACTCAATTTCAATCAATTTATGGTAAATCCCTAAAATATCACAATTTATTCAATTCCATACAACGTGGAGCTCAAATAAATAAACGGACTGCGCCACAACGATCAGCACGAGATTTCAGTCGTCGGCCATCAAAATCTTAATTTCCGAAAAATAATTAATTAATTAATTAATTTCGAAAATTAATTAATAATTACTAAAAATTCCATTTAACTCAAAATAAGGCCCAATTAAATAAACGGACTTCACCACGGTCATCAGCATAATTTTCCGGTTCCAGACCATCTCCCTTGAATTTTCAGAAAATAAATAATTATTTAATTTAATTCCGAAAATTAATATTTAAATGCCAAAAATCCCACTTAGGCCCTAATCGCCAAATTGAAGCCCAATTTGGGGTCGAAAAATTCCCGAGATGCTTCCAATAAATAGTAGACCACGTCTACTTGCTAATTGCACAATCAATTTAACTAAATCGCATCACAATTGACTAATAATTGTTAATTTATTATAATCTAACAACCTAAACATAATTAATTAAAACTAAACCAACCTTAAAGCATAATTAGTCAACTAATCCGGGATTAGTGAGATTACTCACCAAATCACGCGCAAATCGGATCAATCCGACGGCGGCGACGCGAGGAAGATTGTCCCCAAAGCACGGCTCGGGTTCGGGACCGGGAAACGGCCCAAAACGAGCTCGAACTAGCTGGATACCCATTCGGCGAGGTGGCTGTGCAGGCTGAAAAAGAGCACAAAATAGCCACAAACCACTTCCACAAGGGCGGCAAGGCGCGGGGAAGGGCCGGTGGAGGTCCGGCGAGGTCAAACGGCGGCCGGAGGTGGCCGGATAAGGCTGGACGGTGGCTGGGCAGAGGCTGGGTTGCGCGGGGGAAACGCCTGGCGCAAGGGATGAGGCTGGCAGCGCACGGCGGCGAGCGGCGCGCGCACGGGCGCGGGCGCAGGCGTGCGGTGCGGCGGTGAGACGAGCGGCGACGGAGCAGCGACGGCAAGCTGCAGCTTCTGGTTCGGTTCGTTTGCGCGGAGAAGAAGGAAGAAGAAAGAGTGACGAGAGAGAGAGAGAGGGATGACAGATGAGAGAGATTTGACTAGTCAAAAAAAATAAAAAGAAAGAGGAAGACAGCTAAGAGGAGAGAGTATTCGGTCGGTGAGGGGGAAAATCGCACGAAGGGGGAAAAGGGGAGAGGGAAGAGAGAGAGTGAGAGAAAAGGAATAGACTAAAATAATACCATAGTCTTATTTTTCTTTTCTTTTCTTTTCCCCTTTTCTTTTTATTTTCTTTTAGTCTTCAATTTTTCTTCCGATAATTTCTTTATTAAAATTTCGGACCCGTCAATAAATTGACGATGAGACAGGATCCTATTTATCCAGTCAAATTAAAACCCGAAAATCTAGATGTCACATCCATCGTCCACAAATAAAAATTTAGTTATAAATTATTATTGATAATGAAAATATTTTTATTAAATAATTACTTCAAGCAATATAATCAATCATTTAAAAATATATATTTCTCTTCACCTAACGTGAAACAAACAAACCTTTAAACGCGCCGTTAGTATAACTTTTGTAACATTTTTAAGAAATCATCCCAACAAATTTCTCACAAATTCTAAATGCCACTCATTTTGCATCAATTTAATTCATTCTTTTCAATAAGCACATTTAAATTTTCTTTCCGTGTATTGCATTTTCAACTTTTAAGAACGCGCTCTCTCTTTTGATGGTGTAAGTGCAAATAAAAATTAAAAGCATAAGACCTCGTGGCAATTATTAATCTACTAATCGAATCTATTAACGTCTCCAATTTTTTTTTTTCCATTTTTGGCTATGCTGATCTCTCTGTCAATCAATGGCAGTCCTGCCATATCCAATGCACATTTGATGTGACAGGAGGAGGACGTCTGACAAATTCCTAGTGCAATTAATTAAAATCAAGAACAAAATCACATTTATCATGGTGAGCTCGAATTAACGGGTCAATTCTTCTAGAGCAAAATAGCCAATAAACCTACCTAATTGTAATTTATTGGTTGAGTTGGGGGAGACGATAATTGTGCTTTCATCCATATCCGAACACCTGTATAATTGTTTAATCCCTAACAAGAAAGGAAAAGCAAAATCACCCTCTTCTAATCTCTAGCTCCTCGATCATGTCTTGCTACATTAACCACTTGGGGTTCGCCCCAGTGGCCACCCTTCTAATATGGAAGGGGAGGTGAGGGTTCAAATCCCCACCTTCTCAGGGGGGATGGGGATAGGGACGCGTAAGTTTCGAGAGTGGGTTGCGACTCCCACGCCCTGCAAGAGGCAGGGCACAAGTCTGCGAGTGAGTGTAGCCTAGGAATAGAGTAGGACTGACCAAAAAAAAAAAAAAAAAAAAAAAAAAGAAGATCATGTCTTGCTACATTATTACTGTCCAATTAGGGAATAATCATTACGGTGGGGGCAGTTGGCTGCATGCACTCAAAGCGAACCCAATATATTCAACGATCGGGATATGATTATGTGCATGCACATGTTATCGCCATCATTTCTTTTACTATTTATACTAATTCCGAACATCAAGTTGTATATAATTAAATCCCCAATCTTGAGCTCGAATTCCCTCTTTTGATCCTCATCTTCATTTGGATTGACAAACTCGGGCTTGAATTCCCTCTTTCAATCCTCATCTTCAATTGGAATAATATCAACCAAGTTTTGGTTGGCATTATCACTTCATATTATTAGCCTTCTTTTACTTTTGTTTCAAGTAGGGTCTCTACTCGCACATGGACTACCGCCCTTGCAGAAGGTCATATTTTTCTTTATCACGCATATCAATGAGATCTCTATTCGAGTGCGAATTACCGCTCATGTGTAAGATCACATTGTTATTTTAATTACTGTTCACGCATGTCAATGGAATCTCTACTCAAGTGCGGACTACCTCTCCCCGCATGAGATCACATTGTTATTCTAATTATTTTCAATTATGTTTCATATTATGGGAAAAGTGCCAAAAAGTCCTAAACATTTTGTCTTTGTGTCGATTTAGTCCTAAACCTTTTTTTTGGTGTTGATTTAGTCCTAAACCTTTTACGTTGTGCCAATTCAGTCCTTTCTAGTCAATTTTGGCCGGATTTTGCTAACTAGACGCCGGCTAACTGGCGTGGCCTAATCGGCGCTAACATGGACAACATTTAATATTTTTTTAATATTTTTTAATTTCTTTTCTTTTTATTTTTAATTTTTTCCTTTTTCTTTTCCTTTTTTCCTTCTTCTCTTCTTCCTCCAGCCGGTCCCCGAGGTCCCGCGACCGGCTAGAGGAAGAAGAGGAGAAAAAAAAAAAAAGAAAAAAATTCAGAAATATTAAAATATTATTAAAAATTGTTCACGTCACTGGCGGTGTCCACTCGGCAAAATCCAGCCAAAATTGGCCGGAAATGACTGAATTGGCACAACATAAAAAGGTTTAGGACTAAATCGACACAAAGACAAAATGTTTAGGACTTTTTGGCACTTTTTTTCCCTTCATATTATTTTATGATTGAAATCATAATTAGCTTAGTCTTCATCTATATTTCATTTCTTCACCTCATTTGTTTCTTATTTATTATCATTATCACTCATGAATTATTATATTTCATATTAGATCATTTCACACAACTAGCATATTTTTACGATTACATTAAAGATATAGAACCTATAGAATCTTTCCACATATTAACCCATCCAAACAAACGTAGACAATCACAAATCGCTTAACAATTTTCTATATATATTGAAATCACTCTCTGTTATTTCTTATCCTTTATAAAGTTCCCCAGATCTCGAGGGCTATATGGTATTAGAGCTAAGGGGGAGATATATATATATATATAAAAGAATGCTCCATAGCTAAGCACCTTACTTTCGCAAGGATATATGCCTCTTCACTTGGCGTCTGCAAACGTATACGCTGATATAGCTAGTACGATTACCTAGAGGGGGGTGAATAGGTATAAATGATTTTTCTTTCGATAATTACACACTACTTAAATAGATAAACAATTTGCAGTAATTAAAAAGACAATCGTAAGACTGAGTAAGGGAAAGAGAGATTTAGACACGCGGTTTATAGTGGTTCGGCTTGATTCAAGCCTACGTCCACTCTTACGCACCGACAGCCCAATTGGCTGGATTCCACTATGAACAAAGAGATGTTACAGTGATGCTCTTCCTTGACTTTTTGATGTAGACGATCTTCCACACTCTCAAGGTATCACTAGAAATAAACACTCTCTGTGTATACAATTTCGCTCAAAATGGTCTCGACTAATAATCACGGATCTTCAGACTCTGGAATTTTTCTATCAATCACACACTTAAAAACAACTGGAATGTCTTCATTTTATACTCCTTTATGCCATCATAGCCGTTGGCACTTACGAAAGGAATTCCTCCAATCTACCCGTTGGACGGAATCAATCACGAAGATCATTCGAGCTTTTTAAGGAATCGGCGATAGCCCATCAATCTGTTCGCCCATACAATCGGGATCTTGGTTTCCAAGAATAGAACATTCCAAGAATACTTCGACAACCATCGGATCTTTAATTGATCTAGATAAGAACCAACAAAGACTCCGAGATGTTTATCCAACCAAAAGATCTTTTCGAGAGGATAGGATTGAATCCTCAACCATAAACTTCGGCTCTGGATTTCCTTTGCTACTGGAATAGAAAGACTGTCAGCGAGAATAGTCTTGAGTCTTGAGTCTTGAGTCTTGAGCCTTGAGTCTTAAGTCTTGAGATAATAAAGTCTTGAGACTTTAATCTTCGTTCTCCGAATATCCAGGACTTAGGCCGATAGAAACGTTTTGTCGAACAAAAGACTCGGAAAGATTTCTCCAACAATCTCCCCTTTTTGATGGTGACAAAACTTCCTTGTAGATTTGAACAACTTTGACCAAAAAAACATTTCTCAAGCAATATGGCTAACTCATAAATATTAATAAAACAACCACATTCTGCATCCACAGCAAATTGGTTAGTCTTTCATGAGTAATACCATAAAATAACACTTGATATGTACGCAACCAGTCAAGCATTAAAATCCACAGTCAAGAGTCAAGATCTCAAGTCAAACTCAAAAACAAATAACCACAAATTCAAAGATTAAAATGATGTTTGAAGGTTGATGGTTGATGGGTTGTTCAAATTGATTCTCCCCCTTTTTGTCATCATGAAAAAGTGAGAAAGGGATCAAGTCTGCTTGGGAATGCGAACGATTTGGAAATCTCCCATAGACTGAACTAAGCCTTCTAGCCTCTTCAAGTCTTCCCTTAACTGAGCTACCTCCTCTCCTTTTGCATGTGCTTGAAGTTGTAGAGCAAGGTCTTTCATTCTGTCCTCCAGGGTAACTGAAGACGCTTGGCCAGCATTCTTGATGGATTGAACCTCATAATCTAGAGCATAAATCTGTCCCCGCATTTCCATAAGGATATCAACAATACGACGAAAATCTGCTGAGTTATCCGTCTGTGTACTTGCATCGGCTTTTCCTGATGGAGTGAATGCAGACGTTTGAGCTTCTGAGAAATCATGCAGATTTGGGTTCGAAGTATCGTGTCCTTCTTCAGGCAGTTGAGAAACCTGAACTTCTTCTGGGTCTGCTGGAGATGGTCTCGGACCTTCACTATTGGCAGCATGTGGTGAAGACTTTTCTTGCTCGCCAACTCCCCCTGTCTCTAGGACATCACAAGGAGAATAGTGATGATCATGTTCTTGATCTTCCTTGTCTCCGAGACTCGATGTTGTTCTTTCTCTCTCTTCTCTCCTTTTCTCCTTCTTTCTCCTTCTGCTGATCTTCTTCTCTGATCTTTGCTTCCTCCTCTTCCTCTCTCTGTTCCTGATGAAGTTCTGCTGATCCAGGCACAGAACGTCTGGTTCTCGTTAAAGCAACGATTGTGGGATCCTCATCTTCTTCATCTTCATCCTCTAAGATGAGAGTCCTTTTCTTCTTCCTCGATGGAGTTCCAACAATTTCTTTTCCTTTCCTTTTGAAGCGGATGGGACGGAGTCTTCATTCGAATTTCTCCATTGCCTTAGAAAGCTCTTGTAGACGCATCTTCGTCGGCATCTTCAAACCTACCACCATCTTATCGCACGGTCGAACACAAAGTGAATGGGGCGGTTCAATATTCATGTGTCTAAAGATCTTGGTCACTGACCCGAGGATAAGGCAATTGTCCCTTGTCTTTTGACATTGCTCGTACATATGGAAAAGAATCGTGTGCGGGAGAGAGAACTTCCGTCCGAGTTGATTGCATACATCAACTTTGCTTGAGAATAAGACACGAGTCTTTGACGTAGACTTTGGTCCGAGACGGTTGATTACGATCTTATGAAGCACAATGTTGATTGCATTCATCCCGGAATAGGTAACTCTCTTGTCTCAAGGTCTCTATCCTTGACAAGATCCGGAGTAGTACGAGCGGGTGAGACTTTGATTGGCGAGATAACTCCCTCGTTCAACTCCAACAATGTCTGCAACATATTCACATCTACCACGTAGACTTTCTCTCGAACACTGAACGAAATTCTATTCGCATCCAAAAAGCTCAGATTTGAATAGAAATAAGCGGTTAAATGTGCATACCCGTCCGTAGAGTCAGAACAAAATTTCTCAAGTTGAAGCAAGTTCAACTTTTCTCTCAAGTTCATGTTGATGGCATCTAGAAAGTCAAAATCAACACTTCGAGGGTTTATCACCCCTCTTTTCAACATTTCCCATATACCTTCTCCTGTTCTTCGGATTTAAACAAACCCAATCGATTTCCTTTCGTCTTGCTGCCACACCCATTCTCGGTTGAAACTCAAGGAACATTCTATCATCATCGTTCCCTTCAATTAAATTTTGTCCGGTACACGAGGATCACTTGGAATATTCGCAAGTGCATCCTCTCGCTTTCCTTTTGGAGCAATTCCTAACTCCTCCATTCTCCTCGAAAAAGATATTCATTTCCATAGTTCTTTTCCTTAAGGAAATCATCTATGTATTTCAATGGCGTACGGAGCTTTTCAACGCACGATAAAGCATATAGATAAAGGAGGGTTTTTGGACTCTTACAGGGTCGGCTTCCTCGATTATCTCTTCTTCAAGATGATGACTTTCACCATGTGGGGTAGGAGGCGATGAATGACGTGGATGAGAAACGAATCGGACTTTGTTGCGACTTGAAAAGTCTTCCTCCTCGCAAGATCGAAGTGTATTGGTCCCTTCTCCATTCTTTGTGGTCCCCTGCTTGCTAATCTCGATGATTTCCTCGAAGAAGACATTCTTCTTTGTCGATTTGAGAGATTCCTTCACTTGCTTCCCAAGGAAAAATGACCACTTTCTCGATGATGAACAAGTGATTGAAACAGGTTTGGGAGAAGAGTACTTTTTAGGGTTTTGACGATTGAGAGAAAAACTGTATATATATATAACTTACTTTTGAAAAAGGAAGTTCAATCGTCAGTGGAAAGAGTACGAACATTTCTTTTCAAAATCAATAATCGCCAAAATTAATCCCTTTTAAAAGACAAGTTTTTTTTTTTTTTTGATTTTCACACAGATAATAACCAACAAATCGTACCTTTTCGAGTTCGAATAAAATAGCCACTTACAGTCTATAGCCATGATTGTCTGAGTCTGAAGATCTTGAGACTGAGAGATTAAAGTCTTAAAGATTGTTGAGTCTTTAGACTTTAACTTCTTCAAGCTTCAAAATGTTGAGTCTTGAACGGATAGCGTCAAATTGATTTTTCTCCAAAGGCTTTGTGAAAATATCCGCTAGTTGACTTTTTGAATCAACAAATTGAATCGAGATTTCTCCGTTTTGAATATGATCTCTAATGAAGTGGTGTCGAATCTCAATATGCTTTGCTCTTGAATGAAGAATTGGATTTTTGGTAAGATTGATCGCGCTTGGTGTTGTCACATCGATTTCGTGCATGAGTCTTCAATGCCAAAGTCTTGTAGCTGTTGTTTGATCCATAGAATTTGCGAACAAAGCAACTTCCAAGAGCTACATACTCTGCTTCTGTTGTTGAAAGAGCCACGGTACTTTGTTTTCTTGAAAACCAAGATACTGTTCTATTTCCAAGCAACTGACAAGTTCCAGAAGTGCTCTTTCTATCAACTCTACACCCGGCCAGATCTGCATCTGAGTATCCTAGAAGATCAAAGTCTCCCTTCTTTGGATACCAAAGACCGATGCTTGAAGATGAGGCAATGTATTTGATAATTCGCTTCACGGCACAGAGATGTGATTCTCTAGGATCTGATTGAAACCTAGCACGTACACAAACACTTAACAAAATATCGGGTCTAGAAGCGAGTGAGATAAAGAAGTGAACCAATCATGCTCCTATATAGCTTTTGATCTACTTTCTTCCCTTCTTCATCCTTATCTATCTTCCGAGAACATGACATTGGTATGTCGGTCTTTTTGCATTTTCCAATCCAAATCTTTTGACAAGATCATTTGCATACTTTTCTTGATGGATAAAAGTTCCTTCCTTCATTTGCTTTACTTGGAGTCCAAGAAAGAATGTCAATTCTCCCATCATACTCATTTCAAACTCATCCCGCATAGACTTAGAAAATTTCTTGCATAGGCCTTCATTAGTAGATCCAAATATAATATCGTCTACATATATTTGAACAAGTAAAAAGCTTTTGTTTTCCTTTTGATAAATAAGGTAGTATCTACTTTACCTTTGACAAAACCGTTCTGTATTAGGAACTTACTTAACCTATCATACCAAGCTCGAGGTGCTTGCTTTAAACCATACAAGGCCTTTTTCAGTCTAAAGACTGAACCTGGCTTCTTTGGGTCTTCAAATCCGTGGTTGTTCCACATAAACTTCCTCATGGATGAATCCATTTAGAAATGCACTCTTGACGTCCATTTGGAATAACCTGAAATTTTTATAGCAAGCAAACGCAAGTAATAGACGAATAGCTTCTAACCTTGCTACTCGGTGCGTAGGTCTCATCATAGTCTATTCCTTCCTCTTGCGTGTATCCTTTGGCCACGAGTCCGCTTTTTGTTCCGTACGACTTTTCCATTCTCGTTCATCTTGTTCCCGAATACCCATTTGGTTCCAATAATGTTTTACCTTTTGGTTTAGATGTCAAATCCCAGGCGTCATTGATGTTGAACTGTATGAGTTCTTCTTGCATAGCTTCAATCCAGCTTTCATCGATAAAGCTTCTTCTATGCTTTTTGGTTCAATTTCGTAGATTAGAGCCACGGCACTAGATTCTTCACGTCTTTTTTGATCTCGGTGCGGATTCCTTCATTGATTTCACCGATAATGAGTTCTTCGGGATGACTGGATTTGTGCTTCCAGCTTACTAGTTAATTTTCCCCGGTTGATGATCTCTCTCTATATTTGAATCTTCAAGAACATCTTGATGTTGGACTTCCGAGACCGAGATGCTTCTTGAGTTGTAAGTCTTGAAAGATCTCGGAGTTGCTTCTCAGACTCTTCATATTGAGTCTTACTAGATTCAACTTGCATTGAGTCTTGGAATTTGACATTCATTGATTCCTCCACCGATTGGCTTCTCTTGTTAAAGACTCTGTAAGCCTTGCTTGTCGTAGAATATCCAAGGAAAATTCCTTCATCGATCTTTCTTCAAACTTACCAACTCGATCATTTGCATTTTTCAAAATAAAGCATTTGCAACCGAACACATGAAAATATGAAACAATAGGCTTCTTACCTTTGAATAGTTCATAGGGGGTTTTCTCTAAAATAGGTCTTAGAAAGACTCTATTTATGATGTAACATGCTGTTGAAACGGCTTCAGCCCAAAGTCGAGAAGAAATTTTACTTTCAATTAAAAGTGTTCTAGCCATTTCTTGAAGAGATCTATTCTTTCTTTCCACAACTCCGTTTTGTTCTGAGTATATGGAGATGAAAATACATGACTAAAACCAGATTTATCACAAAACTTTGTGAAGTTTTGGTTTTCAAATTCACTTCCATGATCTGTTCTAATACTTGAAATAGCACATCCTTTTTCATTTTGAATCCTTTTAGCAAACTTTTCAAAAAGTACGAAAAGGTTTCGACTTACTTGCAAGAAAATGTACCCGAGGTAAAACGGGAATAATCATCCACAATTACTAAACAATATTTCTTACCTCCAATGCTCGGGTTCTTGTTGGTCCAAAGAGATCCATATGCAGCAACGGAGAACATGATTAGTAGAGATATGTTTTATAGGTTTAAATGAATTTCTTACCTGTTTTCCCGTAATACATGGTGTGCATGAGTCGATTTTTGATAGGGCGCTTTTGGTAGACCTTGAACAAGCTTCTTTGATGCTATTTTGGCTAATTGCTTCATGTTGATATGGCCAAGCTTTCTATGCCACAAGACCGCTTCATCTTGAATTGAGATGAGACATTGCGTTTCATTTGGTCTTACATCAAGAAGATAGATATTTCCATGCCTTCGACCCATGAAAGACTCGAGTTGAGTCTTTACTTATTCCCCGAACATATGCCTTCTTGAAAAGAGATCTTGAACCCAAGTATCACACGGTTGGCTAATCTGAGAAGATTATAGTTGAGTCCTTCCACTAAAGAAACATTGCTTATTGTGAGATTTCCAATTTTAACAGTTCCAAATCCCACAATGCTTCCTTTGCTGTTTCCACCGAATGAAACCTTTCCACCGTTTACTTGAACAATCTTTATAAAGCAATTTGAGTCTCCCTGTCATGTGTCTTGAGCATCCGCCGTCAAGATACCATTTTACCTTCTTTTTTGACGAGAGACCTCAGTAATCAAAAGAGAGTCTCAAGCTTTCTTTGGTACCCAAATTTTCTTGGGTCCTTTGGTGTTAGTAGGAAAAACATTATTAGGCCATACCCTTTTAACAGGCTTCAGATCATAGGACATTCTTTTTCAAAATGATCTTGATCAAGCTACACTTTGAACATCTTAGAGCATTTCGACCTACGAGGCTTTACAAAAACCTTTTTAAAATGATTTTTGTACGCTTCTCTCGATGGTCTTTTCTTGATTCTTTCTTTTACTTTCGGAAAATCAATCAAAGGTATTGTTTCGTTGTCATACCTAAACCGGACTTGTTGAAGTAAGGTCTTTGAACCGAAAGAACTTTCTCGAGTTTTCGGACCCTATAGAAAATTTCTTTGAAATATTTGATAAGTCGGTTTTCAAGAAGACATTTTCTTTTTGAAAGTTTATCTTCATTCTCTTTATGAGTGGAGACATTCAAATCTAGACTTTTCACTTTTTCTTCTAAAACATTTTCCTTTTGTTTTAAAGCTGAGTTTTCCTTTTTCAGTTCGGAAATCTTTTTGAGAGAAGTCTTAAGACTGAAACATAATTCATCAATGTATTTAGAGACTTTGATAGGAATTTTAAAATCACTTACCTCAAATTCACTGTCTGAATCTGATCCAGAGTCTAAGTCTGATTGTGCCATTAGACACAGATTTGCATATTCTTCATCACTTTCTTCACACTCTGTATCACTCCAGGTTTCGGCTTTGAGAGCTTTTCGAGACTTCTCGGTTTTTCCTCTCTTCTTCTTCGTAAGAGGACAGGTTGGGTCCGATGTGTCCTTTTTCTTACATTCGAAGCAGACTACATCTTTGTTTGGTTCCTCATCAATGAACTTGGTTTGCTGTTTCTGAAAACCTTGTTTTCTTGAGTTGAACCTTCTTCCTTTTCTATTCAGCTTTCTGAATCTTCTTATCATAAGAGCAAGCTCCTCATCATCCAGATCTTCTTCGAATAATCCAGATCATCGAGTCATCATTAGATCTTAATGCAATGGATTTCTTACCTCTTGGATCTTCGTCTTCATTAATTCGCTCCACTTCGTAAGACCGAAGAGTTCCAATCGCCTCATCTACGATAATGGCATAATTCTTTGCATCTCTCGTATTGAAGTCTTTATATGATTCCAATCCTTGGAGAGTCCTCTCGGAACTTGTTCACCTTCATAGGATCAGTAATTTTCTGTCCTTGATTATCAAGTCCATTGACAATATCTGTAAACGGCTAAACATGTCGCTTATAGATTCTCCTGGTTTCATTTTGAAGGCTTCGTATTGACCAAGAAGAATATTAATTCTAGTTTCCTTCACTCGGTCTCCTGTCCTTCATAGGTGATATGTAATCTATCCCGTACTTCTTTTGGCTGTGACACAAGAAGATATTCTCATATATTCAGTTGGTGACAAAGCACAATATAAAGAATAAATTGCTTTTGCATCGAGTGCTTGTCTCTTGTTTATCTCATCTTGAGACATTCCGCCGGTCTCAGCCGCTTTCTTTCCCTCTTTCGGATACGATGCGGCGGTAGGAGTGATTCCTCTCTCCACAACATCCCATTCCAGAGGATCCTTAGATCGTAGGAAAGCTTTCATCTTGTTCTTCCAGATGTTGTAATCCTTTCCATCGAAGTAGGGTGGTCTGGTGTTGCTTTGACCTTCCACCAGCCCTGATGCTAGCATACTAGCCATGGATCTTTTACTCTGAAGTAAAACACTTCAAATAAAGTAAGAACACAGGCTCTGATACCAATTGATATAGCTAGTACGATTACCTAGAGGGGGGTGAATAGGTATAAATGATTTTTCTTTCGATAATTACACACTACTTAAATAGATAAACGATTTGCAGTAATTAAAAAGACAATCGTAAGACTGAGTAAGGGAAAGAGAGATTTAGACACGCGGTTTATAGTGGTTCGGCTTGATTCAAGCCTACGTCCACTCTTCTGCACTGACAGCCAATTGGCTGGATTCCACTATGAACAAAGAGATGTTACAGTGATGCTCTTCCTTGACTTTTTGATGTAGACGATCTTCCACACTCTCAAGGTATCACTAGAAATAAACACTCTCTCGTGTATACAATTTCGCTCAAAATGGTCTCGACTAATAATCACGGATCTTCGACTGAATTTTTCTATCAATCACACACTTAAAAACAACTGGAATGTCTTCATTTTATACTCCTTTATGCCATCATAGCCGTTGGCACTTACGAAAGGAATTCCTCCAATCTACCCGTTGGACGGAATCAATCACGAAGATCATTCGAGCTTTTTAAGGAATACGCGATAGCCCATCAATCCCGTTCGCCCATACAATCGGGATCTTGGTTTCCAAGAATAGAACATTCCAAGAATACTTCGACAACCATCGGATCTTTAATTGATCTAGATAAGAACCAACAAAGACTCCGAGATGTTTATCCAACCAAAGATCTTTTCCAGGAGGATAGGATTGAATCCTCAACCATAAACTTCGGCTCTGGATTTCCTTTGCTCTTTGGAATAGAAAGACTCGGCGAGAATAGTCTTGAGTCTTGAGTCTTGAGTCTTGAGCCTTGAGTCTTAAGTCTTGAGATAATAAAGTCTTGAGACTTTAATCTTCGTTCTCCGAATATCCAGACTTAGACTGATAGAAACGTTTTGTCAGCTTCAAAAGACTCTGGAAAGATTTCTCCAACATACGCAAAAATAGCGAGGGAATTGTGACAATCGGACCCCTTTGCATGCCTTGTCCATGATGAAGATGGAAGGACCCCACTTCATCTGGCCACAATGAAGGGCCGATCCACATCCTGATAGAGCTGGTCGTGATGCCTTGTCCATGATGAAGATGGGAGGACCACCACTTCATCTGCTCTTTCCAGCATGTTAATGCTATGTAAGACTCATTCTTGGACTTTTCAATGAAAGTCTCGTCGATCTTAAATGCATGCTGATCTTCTTGGTTCAATGAATTCGTGTTGAATACGGGTTGCATCATCGTATTATTCCACGCTCTTTACTTTTCAACTCGACTTTTCAACATTGTGGGAAGCATGCAAAATCTTCCTTAATCCCACGCGTTTGTGTCACTGCTCTTCTCTTTCCAGCATGTAAATGCTATGTAAGACTCACGTTATAGCATCTTATATATAGTTAACAATCTCAACCTTTGACATTCCAACTCCAAGGAAATCTAGTGAAGAGATCGTGTGTGGACCCAAAGCTTCAGGTGATTAACCCGAGCGATTCGAGTTCACCCACAAGCTGGGAACAATGCCATCGATCACAAGCCCGAGAAGAAGGTCGCCATCCCCGCCATTGCATCAACAAGCTTCCTTACCATTTGAAAGAAGACACACAGAGGGAGGCTCTATGAAGCGTCGCTTAGCGGTTGTGTCAAGTCGTTAGCTCAGTTGCTACAAGAAGACCGACTCATTTTTGCAGAAGCTCTAAATACTATTTACACATTTACAATATTAGAACCAAGGAGAATGCTTTAAAAAAAAAGGACCATTATAGGGGGAGGGGTGAGAATCGGATGTGTTCCCAATAATACTCAATTTGGCTTGATCAGTACCAAAAAAGAAAAAAAAAAAGAAAAAGAAAAAGGAAACAATCTTTAATCTCCAGTTTCAATAATTTGATTAATTTATGTTTCCTTTTTTTCCGTTTCAATTAGTCGGCAGGCGAAAAGGGTATTCAAGAAAAGCTACGAAAAGAAGCAAAGCAGGGAAAAAAAAAAGGAAAGAGGAGTTTGAGAAAAGGACGTAATTGAGAAAATCGCGAACAAATCCTTGGTCACATGCCATGCCATTTTTCACGAACGTGTAAGCGAATCACGATCGAGCGCCTGTACGGTGGAAATAATTAATCTTCCAGTGCGGCAACTGTTGTCCTTTTGTGGAGAATTCTGTCCACCGAAAAGCACGAAGATTAACAAAAACAGAGAAGACCGAATGTGGAAAAAGGTGGGCAGGAAACATCAAATCTCTCGCCAACCCCGTTTCCACTTTGGGCTTAGAAGGGCGTAATTGCAATTTTTTTTCGGATTTTATGCGGTGCTAAGTTTGCAACAATTTAGGTTGATATATCGTGCATGGTATGATAGCACTCAATCGCAATTTTGTTTTATCTTATCTATCGATTCGAATCATAGAAAAATATATAATCTTTGCTGTGCTATTATATTATGTCTTATACAATTAAAACAGAATGAAATACACTTGAATCCTGACTTTGATCCTTTTCGGTTAGAGAGAGATACAGAGAGCTTGATGCCATCCCCATGTTGGCCCGGCCTTTGGATCGCATTGCGCCCTCTCCTCCATGTTGGCCCAGTCATCGTGGTGATGCTGTCCACCTGTTCAATCTTCTTGAAGAACCTTTGATAAACTCAGTTGAACCAACAAATCCTTCTCCACCGTAGTGTAAAATTATTCTTCCCGGTGAATCATTCGATATCAAATCGAACGGTCAAAACCTTCCAGCCATCTAGTCAAAAGTCGCAATACAAGAATGGAGAAGTTGGATAAAAGCGATACCAATTGTTGTGTGGAAGAGCACCCAGACTAGACGAGATGAAAAGTTAAAAACAAGAATAATCAAGAACATAGAGATTTACGTGGTTAGGCGAAAATCCACCTATGTCCATAGCAGAGAGAGATGATTTCTTATTTCGTGAGCGTATTTAGATATAAGATACAATGCTGAATAAATAAATCATCAGATCCCCACTTCCCCTAATCCCAATACGAAATGAATTCCACCCTAAAGATCTTATCAATTTTGAAACTACCTAATAAACCTTTAGTGATTATCCTAAATATTAGGGATATCATGACATCTCTAGTTACATCGAATTTGGGCCCGATTTCCCATGAAATCCCTTGTAGATGGAGTCCAAATCTAGGAAATATCTAGAAACATATAGCCTACAAGCTCCAAGCCTTCCTAGACTTCCCGATCAACTTTTTTTTTGAGTCTCTAATCGATGGAAATTTCTTGCAATTAAGACAACATCAGCAAAGTAAAGAGGAGACACCCTATCAACTTTTCGGAGTGTCTAATCAATGGAAATTTCTTGGAATCTAACACGACATCAGCAAGTCAAAGATGAGGCCTTGTCAGCTTCCAAGTCTCTAATCGAGCGAAATTTCTTGAACTTTTCGATGAAAGTCTCATCGATCTTAAATGCACGCCGATTTTCTTGGTTCAATGAATCCGCGTTGAATCTGGTTTGCGTGATCAATATTAAATTACACTGTTTACTTTTCAACATTGTGGAAGCATGCAGAGCCACTGTAATCCACGCGCGTTTGTGTCGCTGCTCTGCTCTTTCCAACGATGTAAAATGCTATGTAAGACTCACGTTATAGCATCTTATACATGGGTTAACAATCTCAACCTTGACATTCCAACTCCAAGGAAGTCTAGTGAAAGAAAAAGAGAGAATGTGTGGACCGAAAGCTTCAGGTGATTAACCCGAGCGATTTCGATTTCACCCACAAGCTGGGAACAATGCCATCGATCACAAGCCCGAGCAGAAGGTCGCCATCCCCGCCATCGCATCAACAAGCTTCCTTAGCATCTGAAAGAACACACCGAGAGAAGAGGCTCTATGAAGCGTCACTTGGCGGGTGCGTCCAGTCGTTAGCTCAGTTGCTGCAAGAAGACCGACTCATCCTGGCTCGGGCTTCTGTCACTTGCTTCAACGAGACACCATTGCATGTGGCCTGCATGCTCGGTCATGTAAATTTTGCCAAGGCTCTTTTGGCTCATAAAAGGGATTTGGCTATGGAATTGACTCGCAGGTATGTCGAAGCGAACCCTTGGTTGTGATTGTTTGATATCCTTTTTGTCATATCAAA